>JANTFA010165970.1:0-31251 GCA_026413405.1 Phytosciara flavipes
TAGGCGCCTCTCTTAACGTCAAGTTGAGTTTATGAATATTATGAATCTACAGGTGAACATTCAGCAACAAATTTTATGAAAAAGTTACAATTCAGACACTCTTGTTATCGAAATAGCTATTTCGACAATCAATATCGCAATACCGCCGTTAGACCCGTCTCCCGTCTCGCTTTATCTTTTTTGTTGTTATTTGGCAAAATTCCAATTACCATTCATAAACAATCGAACATTTTAACAGTGTAGTACGAGACGAGAATACCAGCGAACAACCAATTTACCCTACCACTTGTTGCTCTCTACCTTCAACATTGTTACAATATACCCGCTATAATACTATACCATTAGGCGTGTGGAGATGTGTGTTACGTTGAATAAGACAGTCAATACCCGTGAATAACAAGCAATGGAACGTCATTTTTAAATAATAAATTTGTAGTGAAACAACAAAAAATAAAAAAAATTTTAAATTTTTAAACTTTCCGAGTAGAATGTTTGGTTATTTTTGTGTGCTATTCCCATGAAAATTAGAGCCAGTGTGCTGTGTTTTACTATTTTAGTGTAATCCGAGTATAGAGAATACTAAGTAAGTCCGCTAAGTTGAATTGGAATTTCAGTGGTTGGATGGAATAAAAATTCCGAAGACCTCAGTCATGTTGCAATATATTGAAAAGTGTTTGGAGTTCGTATGAAACGATATATCGAGAATTTTTTCGAGAGAAACCTGTTTCACAACTTATAGCGTTTCAGTATCACGGAATTAACTATTTGTATTGGCCGTGTGTGTATCATCATCATCAATATGTTAACAAACAACAAAAAAAAAGAAAAAGAATTCTTCTTCTTATAACGGCGGTTCTAACATAAATCTGAAGTTAATATTTTAATGCGAGATTGATAAACAATTGTCGATGGATCTTATTAATTCGATGGTTTCAGTGTAACAGTAAAAGAAACAACAGATTTTGTGTCGCGAAAAAGAAGTAAAATTCATTTTTATTGTTATAGAGAGATCGTTTCCACTGCTGTACGGTGAAGTGAAGATAGTTCGTCGTTGTCGTCGTCTTTTTTTGTTGTTGTTGTTTCATTGATGTTACAAGTCGAAAAACTCTTTTAAACTCGCTTCATAAGCAGAAGAAGAGGAATATGTGCGAAGCTTCTTGTTGTGTACACAATAAATTGTGGGTGTAGTTGTTAACTTCTCCTATAACGACGACTGTGGTATGTTCAATCTAAAGATCATTTCAAATATACATTTAATTCATGCGTTAAGTAAATTTCGCATAAATTTCGTGGAATCGTGAGAAAGAAAAAAAGAATTTCTAATGAAGTTTGCCTACCTGTAGATACACATTTCATTCGTATGACTATTAACTAAACCGAAAAATGTTGGCACAGTAAAATATATTTTCAAGTGAGTTCAATTCAAACATTTCGATGTATTAATAACAACAACAACAACAACCAACTAAATTATTGTAATTAGGGTACAGTTAATGGGGACAGTATAATTCATCGTCCGTTTCTCACCTCTCTGTTCAGATTAAGGTATTAAGGTAGTTGACCGTGAATGTTGCAGGTGCCAAAGTCTGACCGTGCTAGTTTTCCTTGTTATGTAAGTTCATGTGTGTAAAACAGCTCCTGTCACATGAGAACCGTCATTTGCCGTATCACATTTCGAATAACACCAAGTCACGGTTCGTAGATTTTATTATGAAATATCTCAAGTCACGGTTCGCTTATCGCACATAGACATGTGCGCCGACTATGCAATTCCAAGCAAAATTTTGATCGTAGGTCAGCTGTCAAATAGAAAACAATCCTAAACCTGAGTGACATTTTCTTGGCCAATACGTTCTTCAAATCGATTTTTCATCGCGAAGCCATGATGGCACATTTTTGGTCAAACGAAGAAAAATGTAGATCTTGTTGTCTACTGCAATTTTCTTCATTTAACCAATAATGCCCCAAAATGGCTTCGCGATGGAAAATCGATTTGAAGAATGTCTTGGCCAAAAAAATGTCACTCAGGTTTAAGATTCAAAAATGAAAAAATTTTGAGAAAATTTTACAGTGTCAAAATTTGTATGAAATATTTCGCCGTTTCAGTACTCTATTTTGAGTACCACCAATGCACTCCAGGCATGAGTGGTCCTCTAAATAGAGTTCTGAAAGTGGACAGAGCATCATACAAATTTTGACACTGTAAAAAGAGTGGGGGATAAAGTACTCTATTTTGCAGCTGACTACGATCACACTTATGGCCTGTAGTTGCATTGGTACCACTCATGCCTGGAGATCATTTTTATTTATAAAATAGAAAAGCTGAACTTAGGGATTCTCAAAAATTTTTGTACGAAATGTGGTGTGTCAGTCGACTACCTGTTTGGCAAGACGTCCTCAGTGCATAGCCTTGCCATCGCTGACATTTCCGGTTGTCACTACAACAATTCACACAATTCCAATTTTTTTTATTTTTTTTCCGAGTTCATGTTTACCATCGACATATTTCCAAGGTTATGAAAAAACAGGTTAAGACACCTACGAAGACACACAAAGTCGATATGGATTTTCGCCATATCAACAATTTAGTACAGAAAATGTTCTCTTCCAAGTCAATGGAGAAGCCACCAGAAAATTCGTATGCCACCGCCTTCGTGATCAACTCAGAGGTGTCTCAACCTGTTGTTTCACAACCTTGCACATTTCAGCGAAGGTTTTACTGTATTTCGAAAAAGACTTTTGTTTAGAAATACAAATGGAATGCGATATAAGCGACGAATGTTCAGGTCGATTATGATTAAACGTGATTGACAAGTGCAATATGTGCGTTAAAATAGAAGCTCTGGTCTGGTATGAACTTTGAATTCAGATACTCTGGATTTCAATAATTTCATCTTAACTGGACTGAACAGTGAACATGATCACTCGTATTCGATAAAATTGTACGTTTAATTCACTTCATATCTAAGCTGACGAGAAGTTGTGAAGGAACCTCTGAGATGATCACGAAGGCGGTGGCACACAAATTTTCTAGTGGTTGCGCCTATAAAAAAATGTATGTGACGAATCAATTCTCTACAGGTCCATGAGTGGTCCTCTAAATAGAGTGCTGAAACTGGACAGTCTACCATACAATATTTTTTGGACTTTAAAAAGTGTGGGGATAAAATTTCATACAAATTTGTACTCTGTTTGGCAGCTGACTTTGATCACACTTTTGCCTGGGAGAGCATTGGACGAATTCAACTTAACAAAACAAATATTTTCTTTCAATTTTCTTCAAGTTGACTTTCCACACAATCCGTAATGAGTGCGTCTACAAAATGTGTGCCACCCACCTCCGTGGGTATCTTCAACGTTTACAACAGGAACAGGTTAAGACACCCACGAAGTCGGGTGGCACACAAAATTGAGAACGCACTCATTACAGATTGTGTGCAAAGTCAACTTGAAGAAAATATTTTTTTTTGTTGAGTTGGAATTGTCATACAAAAGAGAGTCCACAAAAATGGTGGAAATTTTTCCTGTTTTGGCACCCACTATCTGTCAAAGTGACGTTTTAAACGTCAAAATCAATCCCAGCTGTCTACATTTCCGTCAAACTTTATTTTTATCATAAAACCAATCCGAAATGAACGATTTTGTGAGATTTATTTTTTTGACATTTGAAATGTCACTTTTTGACATGCTTTGATACTCTGAAAAGCGAGAACAAGCTAAAACTATGTCAATATACTTTGTACATTTAAATCTTTCACTTTTGAAACGTTTTAAGCACAGTTCCGAGGGTGCGAAAACAGGAAAAAATTGGGAATGCTCTTTCATAAGCGCAGATGTAACCACTAGAAAATTTGGGTGCCACCTCCTTCGTGACCATCTCAGACGTATCTTAACCTGTTGTAAACAACCTTGAGGTATCTTAACCTGTTTTTTCAAAACCTTGTCGGCGGCAGACTCAAGACTATGTTTACTGTTGTGGAGGTCACCTCGCTACAGATACGCGGGTTACACCCCACAGCTGACGATAGTATGGCGGATTTCTTACAAAAATTCACCTACTGGTGTGTTCCAGCGTATCTAATAAAATGGATATCAATGTGACCTCTACAACAGTATATAGCCTTGGGCTGGCTGAAATTGTGGCAGTGGCGCCGCACATGTCTAATACCAGAACTCATATATTCACAGAAACCCTTAATTTTAATTGAAGAAATCATTTTTTTTTTGATCTAATTAATGGAGCCGAATGTTGAATCTTTATAACAAAGCTGAGAACATGGTTCTAAGCATGGTTCAAAGAAAATGACGTCTCAATTCACGATCAACTACCTTATTAAATAATCTTACACCACGTTGCTGTTTTGAATCATATATACCAAAACATTGAATGAACAGTCCAATCTCATCCAGTTGTTCGATCATTATAATTGTATAAGAAATATATGCCCATAAAAATCGTATAGCTTTACTTTTGTTGTGTATTAATATTCTTGTTTATACGCATCGGTAATATTGTGAGAGAAGCAAAAAAAAACCGGGCTTTCCGTGATACACATAACGATCTCTTAAGTGTCACACTGGTTCGCAAAATTCAGTTATAAGTTTCAACTTATTGTTGTTTTCCGTTAGCTAAATACATTGTTGCATTATGCATGACACACCACTAAGGAAACATTATACACTGTCGCCTCTCTATGGTTCACACATTCAAAGATTTTCGTTTCTTTGGAATTGCGAACATCATCGTCTAGACCTTGTCCTTCCACTGTGAAATTTTACAAGTGACTAATATTTAATCATGGGCGTGCGGCTAGGCCCATGATGCATCACTGAATTACGTTTTCATTTTGGTAATATTTCAATTCAAGAAAATATGGAACTCCATCAAATGTCGTCAATGAAAATGAAAGGGCCGGAAGAACGAAGATATTCCTTACCGCATGGACAGTCACCCATTCCGATCGCTGCGTCAGAAGATCTACACGCCTGGAGTATATATCGGTTAGTGCATGCAACTGAGTTCCGATTTGAAAAATTCACCGTTACTATCGAATGCCATCTAATTTTCAGACAAAATTTAAACTCCGACTTTACGGATTCAGCACTCGGCTCGTCCGATAAATCACCTTTGCCATATGGAAATTTCCAGTTACGCGACACAACCGTCCAATCCATTTTAAATCATCCGCGTTACGGTCCCAAGTCACCGTTGGGCTCGAACATGTACACATACTTGAAATTCGGTTTGCCACGGGTGTTCCCGCCAAATAATGATTCACAGAGGTCGTCACATCACGGTGCCAGTAGGAACAACAATCGCGGTAATGTGAATCGAGGCTATCGCAATAGTTCGGTGCAAGGCTTTAGTGGCAATGGTGGATCGTCCGGGTATGACAGCAGCGATAATGAGACGACTAAAGCTCGTCAAACGCTAAACCTTCGGAAATTCCGTAGTGAATCGGATTTTCGAATGTTGACTGGTGCTCATAATAGTTCGAGACCTAGTTCACGAGCTCATCAGCACGTAGGTAATGTGTCGGCGGCCGCTTTGAGAAAACCGAACAGTCGGGCGAGCATAGCCGGAACTCAGATCAACAGCTATATGGACGGAAGACAGTACGGACATCGATCGCATAGCGAAGCTGACCTTTTGAGCAATGATCACAACCGATTAGAATACGAGACCAGGTAATTTGAATTCTTCCATTGCTGGGGTGCGTTAGTCTAATAAATCATTTTTGTGTCACTCTCGTGTTAGGAACGACATGGATATGCGAAATGGCACCCACGAATACACCCTGTCTCGAAACCAATCGTCCGGCAACAGAGGATTGGCCTATCCAAATATCATGGTGCAAGCATTGAAAATCTCTTCCACGGTGCGTGGTGTGTCACTTTTCGCCAAAGCCGGTGACTTGTTTGCGGTCATGGCAACATCACACGCTGAAGGTACATCGCTGATGGAAACGTTGGCTGGTTTGCGCGAACGATTATCGGGTGAAATTGCCGTCAATGGGCAATCGGTTACCAAACGAAATTTGCGGAAAATCTGCAGCTATGTACCGGCTCCAGTGTCTAGCTCATTGGACACCAGAATGAATGTTCAGAGTACGTTGTACTTTCATGCGTCGCTGTGCGGGCCAGAGGATCGCAGCGATCTGGACGAAAAGATCAACATACTGGTGGAAGATCTGGGACTTAGTGCCGTACGAACATCGAATGTCTCGCATCTGACGCATTCGGAAAAGCAGAGGCTGAGTGTTGCATGTCAATTGTTGACCAAATCATCCATTCTAATCTTGGACCAGGCTACAACTAACATGGACATTTTCGACACCTTTTTCCTCGTCGAATATTTGAGACAATGGTGCAATAGCGGGAAAATTGTCATAATGACGCTGCAACCGCCGACTTTCGAAATTTTATCGATGTGTTCGGGTGTTTTGCTGCTATCCGGCGGGCGTACAATTTTTTCCGGAAGTCGATCAAATCTACCTCTGCATATGGGCTCGCTGGGGTATCCGTGTCCGCCGTTCAAGAATCCGGCCGACTATTATCGTAAGTACGCCATTTCTCTGTCGCACACTTTCTCTCTCACTCTTGCCTTGTTCTATGTCTCTCTCTCTCTCTCCCCTTTCTCTTGCTTTCGCTCTCTGACATAGTCACAGAGTCATATGATCAATCACAATTTTCAGTGGACTTGGTAACACTGGACGATTTGTCGGCTGCAGCGATGATTGAATCATCGGCTCGAATAAATGTGCTGGCAAATTCATGGGAACATGACAACATTGAACCAGCATTTCCACCGCCGGCCGCTCTACCAATATTCATGAAACGCTCCGGATCCATCGAACAGGCAATCACGCTGACGAAACGCTTTGTGTCGTACAAGCAACCGGAATCGATTTTAACGTGGATCAGCAAGTTGATAGCTGCCGCTATATTGTCACTGTGCATGGGATTCATATTTTGGGACATTCCAGCATCGGATCCAAAATTAGACTTAAACGACCGATTAGGGTTAGTGGCGACACAAACACACTCACGCAAAAATCGAACTTTACGACTGAAAATTTGTCCTTACATTTCAGCTATCATCACTGCATCATGGCAATAGGATTTTGGCCGTTGATTTTGATGCAAGTGAAAGAAGTGCAAACGGATCGGCAATTTGCTGAGAAAGACATCAATTTGAAATTGTACGGGAGGACTGTGTACATTGTGACCCAGGTAAATCAGCGCTAACGCTTCGAATTGAACAAATGTAATCAACTCGACCCGTTTTGTTTTCCATTGCAGTGCATTTTGAATTTTGCTCCGAGTCTGTTCATTTGGCTGGCGTATTTATTACCAGCGCATAGTATGGCTGGCCTGTACTCATACACTGTTAATAACGACACCGACATTTACTTGTACATAGGTAAGTTGATAATTGATGACGACGGGGTGGTGATAATCTGCCAATTACAGTAGGCACTGAGTCAAAACCTTAAGGCTTCTTAAGAAGAGACAAACATTGATCCATATGATTAACCGTCGAAACGAAACTCGGTGTACGTCCTTCCCTCCTCATCAAGCAAAATGAGTCAAATTTGACCGAAATTTGTTAGGTCGTCACGTTTTCTTGAACTCCACCTTTGCACCTGCCTAGCAGCTCAACGTCATTTATGAACGGCCCCTTAGTGAACTTCGATGCTCGTTTTTTGCCGGGAAATACAAATGAAATCGAAAAACTAGTGAAAGGTACAGTCACCTCAAAATACTTCGCAATATTTATGCGACTCTCTCCATGAAGCATGAAGGGCACACACTCCACACGTTGCATATGATTTCATTTATACTCGGATTAACTGCTCACAAACGCATAGATTAAGACGATTCACGTAATGTGCACAGGCTGGATGTGTGTGACATGTTATGTGAAATGGAAGTGATGCTAACTATTTTGAGGTGATTGTTGAAATGGAGAAGTGAATTAAAGTCAGCTGTTTGAAGACTGGTGATATGTGAAATATGAGACACAATCGTGGCAATAAGGGAAATTAAGAGTTTTGCTGAATGTCATGATTCCGTTTGTCTTGATGTTGACAATTTGCAATTGGACTCTCCAAATTATTGTCCCGGCTGGTTTATGTTTCTGAATGGAGTTCACGAAGTGTTGCAATAATAATTCAAGCTCCCAACATCGCGTCAGCATTACACTTTTAGACAGGGCTTTGTGACAATAGCTTTTTACGTCACTTGGACACTCGAACACTCGGACAGATAACTCTATTTGTAATCGCGCTAGTTATTATGTTCGTACCATCTGTGGGCTATCTAACTGCTTCAGTAGTTTTGGTTTTGTCCGTGGACCATTCGATTGAGGTTCGGAACGAATCTGATTCGCGTATTCAAAATTAGTGGCTTTTGATTGCACATACAATTGTTGTCACACCTAAGTCGAGACCCCGTCCTAAACCCTATGTGCAATCGAAATCCACAAATTGTACCCATCTTGATTCGTTGTCGAGGTTTCTTCGAGGCGTTTGAATAATTTTCGCGTGACCCGATCCGATCGAGCATTTAGTTTAGGTTCAATTCGTTCTAAAAATCTCAGAGTCAAGTTGATTGAATTGATGGGATAGCATTAAAACTGTGAACATGCTTTCACTCAACCTAAACCCGTAGCAGCTGATCGGTATCATGTTGTAACCTGGTTGTAATCTGAAATTCGAAAATGATGACCTCAAATCAACTGAAAATAGTTCAGGTTACGCCTGGTTAAAGCTTGAAACAGGTCAGATCAACGTGAAACTTGACCGGAAAACCAGTCAACCAGACTTGACGTGAACATGATTATAGAACTTAAACCAGACCTTAATTGGCCTGAGGGTGTTTCCACAAATTACGCACGCTATACAGGGGAGAGAGGGGTCTGACGAAAGCGTACGCTTCATACATTTTCGAAACTTTCTCCATACATTCTAGCGTACAATGGGGGGAGGTGGTCCAAAATTGTTAATTTTGAGAGTACGTGAGAGTACCTAATCTGTCAAGAAGTAACTGATCTCTAAGCATAACTTGCCAACATAAGGAGGACACATACAAGTAATACACGGCTAGATGCTATAGAATACACAGATCTCAAAATTACTCTGATGCAACACTGAATCTTACGATAATTCCATTTAAACTCATTTCCTGTTAAAACTGCAATTTTGAAAGTCCTTTACGAAATCTAATTTTAACTCTGAAAAAAATCCATCAAAAACAAACGAAACAAAGTTCACGAAAAGATCGATTTTTTACTGGCTGCGCCTCATTTGAGTGAGCAGCCTTTTTTTCGCTTATTTAAACAATAAAAAAGCGGATGAAATTTAATTGAGATATCGACAAAAAACTCTTGCTACGGCCGAAGAGCCCGACTTAGGCTCCCTCTATCACGCCCGGACTGGCCATATAAAGCGACTTGTGAAATCACAAGTGCGCCTTTTTGAAATTTTAGTTCAATTTGCTATATTGGCGCCTTTGGAAGTACAAGCGCTTTTGCTGCCATTTCACAAGAGCGCCTTTCAGTAGCCAGCCCGGCCCAGCCCTGTACTCCATGGACTCTGACTTCGGTAATTTAGCTCTGATTTTGACGAATTGGTATGCTAGAAACCTCAACTCCACCTCGAAAACAGCACTAATCAGACCACATTTATGTAACGAAACAAAAAAGAACTCCCATCAAACACAACGATTTTCGTAAACAAAGTTTATGGGCTGGGTATCGGGCTGTGGGTAGAATTTTTAACTTTAAAGAGCTGTGCACAAAAAATTCGATATCGCCTTGGCCACTCATCTTTAGGTCATAGATTCAGCTTGGCCCAGTCTTGGACTACTCTATGGTCATCGTCATTAGCTTCAAATAAACCCTGCCTTTGATCAACTTCTACAAAAATGTCGCTGAGTTTTGTGTTTTTTGTTGCTTCATTTTCAGGATACATGTTGTTGTACTTCATCGTCATCCAGTCAATTACCTTATTCTGCTCGCACGTATTTTCAACATCTAGCGTCTCTGCCGCCATCAGCGTCATCATCATTTATTTGACAACATCGGTGGGCGGCTATGTGCTCCACATACGAGAAATACCATTTTACTGGAAATGGATGGAATATGTGTCGCCGGAACGATGGATTTATCCTGTTCTGCTGGTCAATGAATTCAGTCACGATACATTGACTAACTCGGCTACGCAACAACTGTGTAGAAACAGACAGGTAAGAAGAAAAATGGTTGAATTGTCTCTGTTGAATTGATATACGATGAGATAAAACGAGAGAAATGATTGTTCGGGTAATTTGGGCCATTTGGCTCGGTTGGAATTTCTTTTCCAAAATCATAGAAGAGCTTTAATAGAATCGCGATAGAGTTGTGCTGGTGATGTATGCTTGCCCTTTGTTGTAAAGATTGAATCAAATTGATTGCCTCGTGATAACAAACACAGCTCTGTTCAACCCGAAATATATAATGACACTGTGTGATGCACACAATAGATAGCATAACAATCATCTTTTATGACGACGACAGTCATTATGTGCGGCCAGTTACTGACTCTGATTTTTTGTTTTCTTTTTTTTTTAATTACAATCAAAAGTTTACAATTTCCTCACTGAATATTCATCCAAACAATTAATTGCCGTCGTCTTTGCTATTTAAGAGCCGATTTAAAATGATTTATAAGACTGTCGCCTCTGCTTCGTCTACTTATTCTTCAAGAAAATATTGTAAGTCACACCACACTCATAACAATGCCCCGTCCAATTTTATGGTTTTGCTAAAGGCTTATGTAAAACACACCGAAATGTGTGAAAATCTGAAAGTTTCAATCGGTTTTCTTTTCTTTTGTTTAATTTTGTTTTTGTTTGCTTTCTCCTCGGTATCATAGGTTCAACATCAAGAAATAATCATTCAGCATCCGTGTCCTGTTCCCAATGGCACCGCAATACTGTTGGACACTAATTTGCACCAGTCCTTGCACATCTTCGATCCGACGAATGTTGAATGGACTACGCTAATTGTTTTGGTTGGCGCGTCCGTTCTACTGTTTATTTTAGTTTGTTGTGCGTTTATATTCAATTGTCGTAGAAAGAACAAGGAAAAATGAGGAGAATAAAAAGAAATTTTTTTTTCATTTTTTTTACATTTTGAATCAATTTTGTTTTTACTCGTTTTAATGTACCATGTGCGGTCACGTGGTGAGTTGCATTTTGTACGTATAAATATCTGCGGTGATTCATGGAGGAAGTGAAGCTGGTATTACAAGAAATGTCTGACACAGTGGTTTTTCTTCTCGCAAAAACTTAATTTCCTAATTCATATCGAATGAAACATTCAATTATAATGCGACCGCAGTACTATGTGAGCTGGATGCAGAAGGTAAGGCATTTCACAAACCACAAATTCTTAGAAGAATGTCTTGTAAACGATCGGAATTTCTTGATTCACCTCACCGCATCAATCTCTGACTTTGCTCTGGCTAAGAGATTCGAATGTGGACACTACACATTCTTTGGTTTAATAGAACTGAGAACATTTGCGGTTCAATAAGTGGAAAGCATCAGCCAAATTTTCTTTTTTGTATGTCGGCAGCACAAGACCAGAGTTTTAGAAAAACTTAAGCTTAGCGATGGCTAAATGATCTGAGGTAAGTCGTTCCCGTTCGTAAGTATATCTTGAGACTCGTACATCGGATTACATGCCGTCAATATACGCTCTGTAATCATGCACCAGAAGTCAATTGATTCCAGATACCACAACCCGGAAGTGTATCTAACATTTGACGTAAAATTATACGAAAAAAGTTTGAAATTTTGATTCTAACAAGATGCATGCCGTTCCATGGTCAACCTCATTGCTGTAGCTATACTGCATGGCATTGTTAGACAGATATTCTGCGTTGCGCCAATCCATTTTCCATCCATGCAATAGAGTCTGACGTCGCTAAATTGGGCGTTATATCTATGATGCGACTGATTGATTGTATCAATGAATGGTCGCAGTCGTACTGTCGTCCAGTGGAGCGTCAGTTTTTTTTTTCATTGAAAAACTGCTTTTTGCCACAGCACCCATGTCCAGTTCTCAGTCGATTCATGGTCTTCCGGAACTTTCGGGGCAGGAAGAATCCCAGAACTGTTTCCGTCGGATCGTAAATGATCAATTTATTTTCGAAGTCGAACTCGCTTCCCATTTTTGTCTCCATCAATAATCAATTGAACAATTTTCATTCCTAATGCTAGAATGCTTCATAATTAGATGTCTATAAATGAGTCGATGTTGTGAAGGATTCATCAAATCGTATACGATCGGCAATCGGTTGGCGTCATGGTGTTTCATGCATTGATACCAAATCTTTTGTGCAGCTGTCTCTGCTCAGTGTCAGTGGGGCAATATTTGACAGCACCGGCAGCCAAGACACTGGTGCTGCATATTCAGCCTTTGAGTATGTCAGTACCAATGTTGCGTAATGTGTGAGCATTCGCTCCCCAATCTATTTCTGCGGCTTTTCTCAAACTTTCCAAGACGTAACACATTCGCTCGTGCGTCGGAGTGTTAACTATAAATGTTTGGCCTAGCAGTGTCATCCAATGTCAATATCACATAGAAATGTGTTTCTTAAAATAGCTGCTGTTATGAGCTCTCAATACCTCGATACATCCTTTACTTGGCAAATTCTTTGTTAGTCACGGGGCAAGATGCTGTAGCTGAACTGCCTTAACTTATCTTGTGTAGGACACATATACCAATCATTTCATCCCGCGCACTCTCTATTTTTGAAATCCACAGAAAAAGGAAAGGTTTAACAGAGATGGATTATTTTGTATTGCTAACAGAGATGTTGGTGTCTTTAACCGATTGAAAATGAGCGAATAAGCTGCCCTACATTCTTTCGTATTATGGCGGGATCTAAAGCAATTCCAACTAATGAGTTTATATGGCAACCAAAAAACCGGTGGAGACGTACAGTCTACATAGACCAATATCATTTTGTTCGCGTTGCGTGATATTTTTGATTAATTAATACGAATTGAATCGAAGGTTTCTCATTGATTTTTTTTTGATAAAATATGATTGCACCAATGAACCTGGTCCCAAATCTTTTACCATCAGTCAAAATATAATTTAAAATCGATAACGCGAGACATTAATCATGCGGTCGTTGAAAGAAAGATCATTAGGTGACAAATGGATAATTTGTGTTGTGTTTTGTTATCCCAAATAAATCATTGTACCAAGGTGGTAGTTTACCGCCACAGTCGACTACTTGCATAGCATATAGCTTGTTTAAATTTGAAAATAAATTAGTCGACAACGATGACAAACACAAATAACAAACTCTGACTAATGCGACCTTTAACAGCAAAGTGGATGGTCAAACAGTTGAAGTAAAAGATTTAGAATCAATTCTCAGCAGTTAGAAAATGAATAATCGTGCAAATAAGTAGATCGAAAAGATACAACTCTAACCTTTCCGATACACTTCCTTGTGCGACTACTCATTTTCTAATTGCTGACAGCGAGTACAAAGTTCGTGAAACCAAAAAAACTTGGTTTGAGTGGTTGATGAACTGAGAATTTTGAATTGAGAATTTTGAACGTGTAAATAATCATGTGTAACAACACCAACTAAAATGCATGTTCATGTTCGACCCTTCACAAGAAGAGTCAGTTTGGAGTTCAGGCTGAGTCACTGTTTTCATCATTTTCAAATTCAAAGCTGGTTCAAAATAGTGACGATGTTCGAATGGATTCATATTAGTTTATGGTCTCAAATGTTTGTCTTTTGAAATAGTCTAAATGTGCCACAAAGTCTGTTTTGAAGTTTCGTGGTGATGTTGATGAAGTATTGCAAATAAACGATGATGAATTCCGTACTTTCTGCTTTTCTAATGGCAATTTTCAATTTCATTGACCTCAGTGAGTGTGTATAAGCAGCATAAGCAAGAATATCTCTTTTCTGCTAGATTTCTCATTTAACTTGTCAGAGACGGTGAACATATCACATTGGTGAATCTACTGCTTCTTCAATCAAAAGAATTTTTAAAAGATTGATCCAAAAATCTATTTCTTCAATTCTTTGAGCATGCATTTTTCGATAAAAAGGAGCGGTAATCTGATGTTGTCATTTATTTGTGTCATCGTTTTTTATAACAAATGCACCGCGATAATCATGCATGTTGATTTCTTCTCATTAGTCATTTCGTAGTATATGTAGTGGTTGTTCATAAAGAAGATTCAGAAAGATTTTGTTTCATTTTATTTCAAAAGGTCTTCCTCTGTAGACAATCTGGCGAGTTAGCACATTCAAAGCCTGTTCCAATACACGATCAGAGATTTTTTGCAATCGGGTCAAGATGGCCTTTGGACTGAGGCCGCTGCTTGACCCGAGTGTCATTTGCGAAAAACTCGAGTAGATTTCGTCCGATTTCCATAATTTTTGTTTGATGTGGAAGGCGAATGTAGTTCAAATTGTACCTCGGTTAAAAAAGTGGATTTGTGGCCTTGAACTACGCTAAGGTCGCCACTTAACGACTCCATGAGCTTTTTGAATCTTTTGTTTTTGCGACCATCATATTTTTCATAATTGGGAAATTTCGTCCAATTGAAGTCACATTTAGAATACAAACATTTTGTCAACATCCAACGACATTCGTCCGTTTTGGTCTCCATTTTCTGTTTAAACACATCTGTCATGTGAACGGAGGCAAAACGAAGTGAAAACAGAGACCAAAACGGACGAGTGTGAATTAAACTTAATCATCTTGGTCTCGCCAAGTTTGTTTTATCAGGTCGAAAGATATCCAAGAAAAACTGTCGGAAAGCCTACGTCAAAGAAACTCAACCGCAACCTTGTACAGAACGCTGGTATGGCCAGTTGTATCATATGGATCGGAAGCTTGGTACATGACAGCATGGTACAACGAGATGAGCACACACTTCTAGTGTTTGAAAGAAGAATCCTTCGTAAATGTGAATGGACATTGGCTGAGGAGATTCAATCATGAGCTGTATCAGCTTTACAAAGAGCCACATATCAAAACGAATCGGTTAAGATGGCTCGGTCATGTGCAAAGGATGGAGGACGATCGTGTATCCCTGAAACTGCTAACCACAAATCCAGAAGAAAAACCGCAAACCAGGAAGACCAAAAGCAAGATGCAAGAAGGACGCAGTTGAGTCGGATCTTAAAGCACTGAGAGTCGGATCTTCGAATTGAAAGTCTTGTAAAAGCCAGCCTGGACGTGTGAGGCTAATTATCAGAAGCTTCATCTCGACTGCTTTGCTTCCGAATATCTTTTGGAAATTTTGATAGAATCACACTGATTTTCAGGAGATTTTGTGAGTAATTCGGGGAACTTTCAACTTTCATCAAGTTTTTCGAGGCATTGGGGGCAGATAAGAGCATTACCGGAGTAGTTCCATTAAACATTTTCCAATAAATTGTGAAGTGTTCCGCTTCTTCTGGAAGTAAAATGAGCTTTCTATGTAGTCCGAGATATAGATTTATGAAGGTAAAGAGCCGTGATCTCATATTTTGGCGCGACAGTTGATTTTTAGCTCGGTCGCATTTAATGACTCAGGGGTAGACGCAATAATGAAAACACATGCTCAGCTTTCCATCAGCTTTGAGTTTTTTTTTCTTTTTTCTATGAAAAGAATAATGATACTGAACTGTAACCTCGTTCTGCACGTCTTCCCATAAATCAATTAAAAAGCAGAAATAAGTTCATGCCGAGAGAGTAAAAGATATTATTAATCAAATTTGAAATGACATTTTTGTTACAAAAACAAAAATCATAAGAGAAAAAAACAGAGTTACAGAATCGCAATGATAAATACGAAACATATAAAATATTATATTTGAAACGAAACAACATTTAACAAAGTTATTATATGGAAGAAAAAAAAATGGCTAGCGTTTTCCACTGAATGTAACAGTGAGATGTACAAAACACAGCACATGAATTCTTCAAAGAAATCGATTGGCATTTAACAATAAATGATGAAGCAAATTGTGTATGTGTTTTTTATACATTTCATTTCATTTCAATACGAAAATTTTTTTATTTTATTTTTTTACTTCTTCTTCTTCTTCTTCTTCTTGCATTCATCAAGTGAGTCTCTAACTGTTGTAGAAGATTGTAATATTTTCAATGAATTCTTTTCGACGAGATCTGCTTTTTTTTTCTTCTTTCGTATGTCTCGAATACCTAATTTGGTTTGATATTTAAATATGAGAGTTTTTAAAGAGCAGACGGAGAAATGATGATACCGAACCAAATTGGATACAATAAATATTGTCACAGATTATTGTTCGATCTGGCAAAGATTTTACGAGACGATACTGTGTTCACCAAGCCTTATTGCAAGATCCGTGTTTCCCTTATAATGTCGAAGCGAACGGTAAGAATAGAAAGTAATTATACGGAGCCGTACTTCATGGTCATTTTAGGTATTTTTGGTGGGGTCGCCATTCGTGGTTTTGTAGCTGATAATTAGATTAGTTCCATCACATTACCCTGAATTTAGAAGTGATTTGTGATCAGCACTGACGTAGGTCATAAGGTATGACAATTAACTCCTGTTGAAATACTACTCGAGATTCCTCGGATCCAATTCGTTTCTCAAATCTCAACACATTTTCTAAAAAGTTCAAGCGAATTTTCTGGCATAAATTCATAGAAATCTCGATCTATTCAGACAGCTGCTGATTATAATTTAACAGAAGCAATTTCGCAAAAACGATTTTTTCTAGATTTCTGGGGTAATGAGGGAACTATAACGGGTGTCGAATGTTTTGTTATTACAATTTTAGAGGTAAACATGTAGGTCTACGTATACTGTTGCGTTAGTTTGCAACTTTTTACTTATTTTTCTGTACCGTAGTATTGAATTCGCTTTGCTGCTATCATCTGCTATCGATAACGGCGATAAGAATGAGCGATGAGTTCTGACTTGTGTTCTCATTTATATAGCGAAATGAGAGGATAGAAATATTGAAGCGATAGATCATTTCGTCTTCCCTCTAGACGATTTGTTGCACAAATGAAGTAACAGATTTAATGCCTTTGATGCGATAGGCTTACCGTGTGTTAAAAAGATTTTTGCTTTGATTCCAATTCTATCAAATAAGTTTATTCGACGACACTTCATTGCAGATGATTTTTTTTCCAGAGATTCTAGATCGAAGGTAATCTCGGAGCACATATCTCATGACCCGTTGTTCCGTTCATATTCATCATTCATTACCGACGATTGTCGAAACATCTCGGTTCATCACACCCAAAATATCAAGTTGAATGACTTGACTGACGATCGAAACGATATTCTGGAAAGTTGCTTTTCCAAACATGATCTTCAATTCGACTGTTCTAGTTGAGTTATATCTGAGCGTCATTACGATGACAAACTAATTCCGTTTTGGAGGTTATCTCTTAAGATCTGAGCTTGTACTAATATTTTGACTCGTAAAAGTGATCGTAACGAAAGATGGCTACTTCAGCCTACCAATATGTTATCATTTAAATCATGACATCTTTCCTGTCACCACTAAGAACTTGTCCAAAACGGCACCGAAAGTCCCCCATATATTACCCCGAAATATTACGAGTTTTCTTCAAATCCGCATCCGGGAGTCGCCGATAGCCTGAGTCTGTTCAGGTGTCGATTTAGCACACACTATTTAGTAGCCACTCATATTACTCTACTGATACGGTTCCGGTCCATTTTGAGCAAAGCCTTGGCCCATCAGGCTTCGGGAAAAATCGCCTCATATGAGCACCTCCTGTTCCTCCACTTGCTTTTCAGCGACTCGTATGCTCTCCTTTCAATCATTCTTCCAGCGCTCTGTCGCACAGTGATTTGGGTATATGGTTCGACCCAATCTGCCACCACTGATGAGCCAACTTTGGCTAGCTGTTCTGTTTCTTATTACATCTTCTATTAAATTTACAATTACCTCTCTCTACTGTGTGTCCGGGAACCCAGACTAAACATAGTCAGTTACCCTGAACCATTAGTTTCAACCTCTTGACCGTATACATGAGCTCTGCGAAGACGTCCGCTTGCGGAACTCTAGCCATCTTAACTAAATGGAACCAGCTGCCTTACTTAGCCTCTGGAGCAAATAATACAGCACCTGTTCCTTCTAAGGTTTTAGATCCATCAGTAGAGGCTTTACTGTTTCTAGACAAATCCGTCTGTCAGTCATTTAGCCAGTCCCTTCTTGCAGATGGTGTTACAATTACCGAAGATTCACAAGAAATTCTCTAAATCCGATCTCTTAGTTTGTATCAGACAAAGCCTTAGTTGAAAAATTTACACGACTTTTAAACTAAATGTAAAAGTGTAAAATTAGGAGTGAATATCCACGACAATTACTTTTACAACTCAAATAAGTGTTTTGACTGATCGGCCTTACTCCTGTGCCAATTTTGTAACAAAAGTGAGCAGGTGGTAAATTACAGGAAACGACAACACAATGGACTGAAGTAATTGACTGGTCAACTTCCTTCCATTCCATATCCATCCATTGTAACATTACCGTGTATCACGCTCCTCCGACTGAAAAGACTTATTCAAAAGACCCAAAAGATCCGAATTTTCAATTGTTTGTTCTGTTTCGAATTTCTTTTTCGGTATTGTCGACATTTCCGTATTTGCTTGAAGTCTAATCTAATTCATCGATATTGATTGACTGGGTCGAATGTCTCGCATATAAAATTGTAATTTAGACATTAACCGCACACACACAAAAAAGTCGGGTAATAAATTTGTAATTGATGGTACAACCATTGTCGACAAATCGACCTCGAATTGTGTTCAATATGAATACAATAGTGCTACATAGCCCTGAATGAACATTTAACATCCAAAAAAATTTCCAACCAACAAAAAAAAGCCTGAGTTTAAAGAACAATAACTTAAATAAATGTTTGATTTTGTCCGCCAATTATTTATTATCATCAATCATCTCTTCAACCTGATCCCTCTGAAATATAATAATGATCGCGGTGCGGTGTTGTTGTTGCAGCGTCTCTTTTTTTATTTGAAAGCAAACGAATTGTAATTAAATCAAAAATTACATTCCCAACTAGCCGAAAAATTATATTTTAATCCTCATTGGTTCAACAAGTTACTTAACTGTAGTCGTTTTAGATATTATTTTGATACCGGAAATTATTGATTAGTTCTGTGTTCAAGTGGTTTTGCAATGTTGTTTTTAGTTGTTGTTGTTGTTGTTGTAGCTTGTTGGAAACAACTTTTAACTGTTCGTAAATGTTGTTATGTTAATTGAATAAATTTGTTTGGTTTCTGTTGCTCATCATCCATACATGATATAAGAATCTACCTATTACATCTCCAGAGAGACGGGGAATTATTATTGTGTACATGATGCATGTACGAACGAAATATATTTCAGAAATGAAAACGAACGGAGATAAAAACAGCCAACCAACAACCATACCATCATCATCATCATCAACAACAAACACACAATTGAAGTCTTCATAAATCAATACTGAAAGTCAACCACCAAGTAATAGCTTCGAGATACATCTATACCTTCGATATTCGACCAATTTTGTCTGTTCGGAATATCATATAAGACGGGGCAGAATTGAACATATTACATACTCGAAATAATAAAAATCTTCGTAAATTGAATAGGTTAATTATTTTTCATAAATATTAAGTTATGTGTGTTAAATATGTTGGATGGATTGTGTATGGCTAATACATCCATCTGCACAATTCCACAACACAGTTGTTGTTATACCTATGCCTATCAAAATGAAGAAGAAGTAGAAGGAAAAAAAAAGTTTCTTAATAAGAAGGTATCTGAATAAAATAAAATTTTTTGATATTATATGTTCCCACACTCCCACTAAAAATATATTTTATTATTAAAACATAGTCTCATAGATTCCACCTCAAACAATATGAAAAATTACATGAACCGACAACTCGAAATAATATCCCAGCGTCGAACAGACCTCATCCGAACCATCCAATCCACACACACACACACACCAAAAAAAAACCGAATTCAAAATTCCTAAACGCTCACTATATTTGCACACAGTCGAAAACAATATAACATTATGCTGGAAACCGATTTTCATGCATATAATCTAGCATATCCCATGTTATTTCCATTGCGGAACAATTATGATGCTGTGTGTATATATACACATCGCGATGAAGCAACCAAAACGAGAAAAGACCGTAGCAGACGCTGCGACAGAGCCCCGTACGTATGCCTAGTTTACGTAACTCTATGCTTCCGTGTGCAACCCTAGTGTGAACGCATACCTACACTCGGCTCATCATAAGATTGTGCAACTCTTGTTTATCATCTATTATTTGATACAATCGGGAAATGTAGAAGCGTCTAGTACCGTAGCTCGGTCATCAACCAGAGTGGAAATTGCGACGAAGTAACCATAGGATCAGCGTGGGCTGGCTGAAATGGCGACAAAACGCCCTGCGCTAACATATGATTCAAAATGCTGGACTATGTACGAAAAGTTTGGCAGAAATCTGACAACAGCAGATATAAAGATGTGCCGCATGTCCCTTGGCGTCACAAAATTGGATCACGTCAAGAGTGAACAACGAGGCACTTTGAACATGAAAGAAAACCATCGTCGACAAAGTCAACAATGGACGGAACGACTGGTTCGCCAAAGTCCATTGCCACGACCAAAACAATGTGGCAAAAAAAACTCTTTCAATAGAAATCCCCGCAGTGCGTAAGAGAGGAAGACCAAAGCATAGCTAGCCTAGTCAGATGCGACAACACCAGCAGCGATATGGGTTGACGCAAGAAGAGAGAGGAAGTGGGAAATATGAGGCCAGTGACGCGACCAATGAAAATACATCCCGACCATAGAGTAAATTGAATTAGGCGCCCCTGAAAGTTAATGTAACTAAAAGGATCAGGATAATTTTGTAAATACTATTCAGTGAAGCGAGGAAGAAGAAGATACAATCGGGACTGATAAAAAAAATTAAAAAAACAAGACTCGACTAGAAATGAGTGGGCATAACAAATTTTGATGCCCATGGCCCGGCTCATGCCCATTGCTGAAAAGAAGGAGCCCACACACACCCCGATGCCCACTCCAATGAAAGTAGAGACCGGGTATGGCCAATCGTTCGAATTTGTATTGGCTGGAGGACATGCGGATTTTGGAAGTGATCTTACTTTTTCGCATCGAACGAACTCTCTCTTTTGTAAAAAAATTCATCATAAATTTGAAGAATGTGTTCGTTCGAGGCTACAAAGTCGAAATTTCACATGTCCTCCGGCTTGTATGAACCTTGTCTCCACTTTCATTGCAGTCCGCCATCTTTATTTAAAAAAAATTAAGTGTTTAACATAAAATGAAAGAGTCTATTATAAACAGAAGTGCCTATAGAGACATCCCTGTCAACTGTGTTCGTTTTAGACTTAAAATAATTCCAGCAATCTGAATATGTGTCATACGACTCATTCATGCTCTGGGACTGGTACAGTCACCTTAGATTTCAAACAACTAGTCACATTTCCAGGCACTTTCGAACCCAATTTCGCTCGAAATTTGAAAAATGCGATTCACACAAGTTTCACAGATGTAAAACAAATGTTAAAAAAGTTTTGCTCGAGCCGCATATTTTCAGTTACTTTATGAAAAAACGGACTTCACCGTTTTGGAAGAGATCGGTCAAATAAGCCGAGATGCAACCTAGTGGAATAGCTAGAAACAATGATCCTTCGTTCGGCCTTCAATTCGCGAAATTGCCACATTGTCGAAAGTACAGGGAACAGAAATAACAATTGATGTGCTTGCCGGTCGTCTGTAACAGGTTAAATATTCAATAGAACTATACAGCGCAATAAGGAATACGAAAGCGATGTCGACAGTTTTACTCCGCGTGTCGAACAATTAACCGTCCATCGGAACTTTATTATCACCTCCGCTGAGACTGTGTAGGCTGAGAGACTTGCGCTCAAAAATGCACTTTTTATGCTGACGTTTTTCTCTCGAGTCTTATCAATGCACTCCAGGCATGAGTGATCCTCTAAATAGAGTACTGAAAGTGAACAGTGTACCACACAAATATTTTGCACTGTTAAAAGGGTGGTTATAAAATTTCATACAAAATAGTAGTCTATTTAGCAGCTGACTACGATCACACTTGTGCCTGTGGCTTTGGTCTTATGTTTGTTAATGTTTGTTTAATGATCAAATACGAAACTGGAAACGTTTCTACACAGCCACCTTTTTCCATCCTTATGTGATAATGAATTCAAATACTACGAAGGAAATGATTTGGAAAGACATGGTTTGCGACATGGTTAAGGGTCAAAGTCGAAATATTTTCATAGTTTAGGCTCACTAACGATTCTATTTACATGGACACTCGCATTAACCACCAATGAGAAACGATGATGAGTAATTCTTTTGGTATGCAGTGTGCTAGTAAAAGGGTTACTGATCGTTCGAGCCATAAAATCATCATTACATCAGGTAAAACAAGTCATTTACTTTGACCGTATAGTTTACATAAAGTGCAGTATTCCGCACCTACCACCAACGAGTGAAGGAAATCAGATCAAAATTAGACTTCGAGAAGATAGGTTGTGTCACTTCGGATTCGAGTTCAGTTATCAATTTTAAAAATGAAAGTTACAATTGTGGTCGGACTACTGTTCATTTTCGTCCAGGTATAATTAATCGTTATTCTAACAAAAGTAGTGATACTTATCAGAATGTTTGATAGAAACTGCACACAAAAAAGACACCTTTTGTTGAAATGTCTGAGTCGTCAAGGGATTTGCGAGCTATGGAAGTAAAATCGCTTCTCTCAAATTACGTCGGTTTCAAGCAAAGCTGCAACGACCTTGTAGACTTTGTAATGAATGGAGAGGATAGTAAAGCCGGTGTAAGTACTTTATTTCACATTAATGGTAAAGTCAGGTTCTTTACAAATTCCAATCATCTAGTTGGTATTCGCAACGAAACTCTTTGCGTCGAAAACAAACACCAGTGAATCGGATTGGGAACGGATCTTCTTAGGCGATAAAACATTATTCACTGCCGACGAACGTGTCCGTATCAATTCCATTCCAAAGAACGTTGACTACGAACTTCGGGAACGAGAAATGCTCAAGATACTGGCTATGTCACGAATGAGTAAGGAAGATGCCACGTATGTCATTCAATTACAAAACAGTATTCATCACTCAACAAATGATCCAATTGCCATGGTAGGTTCATAGCTTTTTATTATAGTTGCTGGTTATAATTCTGACTCAATTTACAGGCTCAATCCATGGTCGGCGTGATTTCTGTATGCTCTGAGCAATCTTATGAAAACGTTTTGTCATGGTTTCCGGAAATGTTCGAGGAACTTCACAGCACTGACGCACTGTACAACAATCTTTCAGGTGATAATGAAAAGTTCATTTAATTTGTCATTGACTAAAAACACGAAATAAGTGAAAAAAAATAAAGCGAACAAAAAACTTCTCAAAGAATTATCGAATGTGTTTGTTTTGTGAAGATCCATCATAGCCAGAGCGAGCTGTGACTGTGAAATGTGTAAGTAATTCTCAAAAGAGAAGATCATAATTCGATGGTTTTCGACACGAATGTTACTTTTCTGGACTGATATTTGCGGACGGAAAAGTTACTTTGTTTTTTTCTGTTTTTGAGTCTCTCGGCTCCGCCTCGTTAGAACAAGCTTACCACTAGTACCGAAAAATTCGGCTTTTCATCACTACTTATGACGAAATGTACTGTTTTCACCTTGACCCCAATGAAAATTATGAGCACCTGTCATGAAAATCCACTGCAGCCGGAGAAAGCACAGACTCAGACTCACCTCTACGAGCTGCGCGCTAGTTCACTCTAGCTTCCAGTATCCCTCGAAGGTAACTTTACACCTCATAAGAGGTTTCAATTGTCCTTTGATTGATACTGTCAGCAGCAATAACTAACAACAACTGCCGTCGCACGAGCATGTTGGACTAGCTACTGAATTTCTGTTCATTTATTGGCACAATATCACAGCGACTATCTGTTTGTTCCACACTTACCAGTTCGTTTGTCTTTATATCTACATCACCTTGTCTTCAAATATTGAGTTAAGCAAACGAAGATCTTCGAATAGGAAATGCCGCGGTCTATGGAAATGGAATACAAAAACCGCGAACATACCCCAACAGCACATGCTAATAAATCGACAGTCGTATCACCAAAAGTAGTTCAAACAGCGTCAAGAGCAGACTGTTATCAAGTGATTTAGCAGACGAACTTGAGCAGTAGCTCAAAACCACTTGAACCGTAGTCAATCATGAATCATGAAAACAAATAAATTCAAATTCAAATCACATAGTCGAATCGTCACCGCTCACAACTATATTCCTCCTCCTACTCAAGGCTATATACATAGGATGTCTTGGCAAACAGGCAATCGGCTGCCACACCACTTTTCATGCAAAAATTTCACCACGCCATACAAACTTAACTGTGGTGAGTTTCTTCGTATGAGAGAGGTGTGACACCGTTTGCCTGAAAAAATGGCGGATGGCACAACCTCCTTAGTGTATAAGCCTTGCTCCTACTGCTGTTGTGACACTTATCGGCAGATTTTCCTCCAGCCAATTTCCGACCTTCTCAATCAACTTTCCACGAGCAAACACGAAAATATAAACATTGGCCGGCATGTACTCACCCTGTGATTCCCTCCATTCATCCACTTCATCGTTTTCATTCGTCTTTTGTTACAGGATACGGAATCCAAGTTCTATCCGCCAGTGGTACTAATGGTTGTGGTTATGCTCGCTGTTGTAATTGTGCCTCCACCTAGTTCTTGTCTGCTCCATTCGCTTACTTGCATTCGATACATTAATAGTACCGGTACACTTTTTCAGACACACCGATCGTCCTTTCACTCTCCCTGGAGGCCCTTGCTGCCTTTTGCGTTGTTCAATGTCTTTTTCTTTTACAAAACACTTAATTTCAACCTAATTTTATAAACACTTTTGGGGAGCAAAGTGAGAACACGACCGTCCACTTTTTCACCGCCTACCTTCCTAGTCAGAGAAAGCACGTTTTCAAATCCACTATATCCTACAAAAATCGTGTCCGCCACATTCGATCATCCATCATGCCCATACTTCCATCACTTCCAACGTGCATTTTCCCGTAGATCAGGCATGGGCCTTAAATGCCCATCTTCAAACTAACTTTCAGGGGAAAAAATATTAAAATCTGATTTGATTTAGGATTTACTCCTACGCTTCAATTCCAATTGTGACAAACGCCATGCCAATCCTAATAGCCCATCGTACCTCGTACGAGGCTCAAAAACAGCACAGCACCATTGCTTTCATATATAACAACAAGCGAAAAAAAAAATTCCATTTTATGAGCATCACAATAATAATGTTCTCCTACGAACTCTCGGTTTTGTCGTGTCTTCGTGTTTCGCTGATGACCCCATCTTCAAATTGCAATCTCTTCTTAGATCAAGTAAGTAACAACCTTACTCTTCCTTTCATTTTCATTTATAATTTTTATGTGAATTGAAGTCTTACTCTACACTCAAGTTTTTAATACGAAACGCGATTTTAATTTTTCAGTCGGAAAAGGTGTTTTATATATGCAGTGCGTTTGTTTATCACATTGTGGCTGGTATTCAAGAAGAGTGCTCTCTGTTGCATAAGGTTTTTTTTTCGTTGGATTTTTTGGTATACTGAGTGTGTCAAGTGTTGAGAAAAGTTAACTGGAGATTTTAGTTTTGTTTGTGCTTTTGATAAATTAATTTTGAAACAATAAAGAAAAAGGATTAACATGGGCAGCTACAGGATTATCCTTTATCTTTGTCGTAAGTTGATCATCCAAGATTTATTTTTCTATCTCTGGATATACTCAGACTGTATGTGATGTGGGTATCGAATGCAAGACAGAATTAAAAATTGCCGTTCCAAAATATCCTTGCCAAGAAGGCCTGGACGATTCGTTTATCAATTGAATCTAAATTTGTAACAGAAATTAAAGCTCAAAGGAATATATACCACTGATTGTGTTGTGTAATTGTTATATTTATGACCTTTTGAGTCATTTTAGATTTCTCATCTTTGAATTTATATCTGAATGTGAAGTGAATTAATGGTTATGTAAGCTTAACGATGGGAGAATATATTGTTGATCCCAAGCGAAATGATGATTCGGTGGAATTTCTTCGCTTTTTTCTTCTTCTTCTTCTTTCTTCATATAATATGATTGTTTCAATAAAACAATTTGCCAAGTTTGAAACACACGAAAATGCTCTGCAAATTACAAATTTATAAAATCGGGATCAATGTAATTTTGTCATTGCATTTCAGTTTTAAATGTTGCGACCGGATTTGTACGATGAGAAATGAATGAACTTTGAAAGAGTTGTTTTATACACAGCGAGCTGCACAGCATTTTTGTTGTTAGCTGAATGCAAGAGATCTTTTGTGGTTACATCAGATGGTTGATGTTCTTGATTGTTTGATTTGATAAGATTATGTTAGCAAAAGAATGGCTCTGAAAATCGCTGCTATTTTGATGGCTGAGTGTGGAAAAAAAATGAAAGGATCGATCACTGAGTGCATAACGATGTCAGTACGACAATCACTATTTAATGCTACTAAAAAATGGTACGAATAACGAAACTGGGAAAGTATTTTTTTGCGAATCTCTATTGAGAGTCCAGGCGTGCACTCAACTCAAATATAGGACATTGATCGAAAGCATCCTGACGACTATGCAAAAAGCTACCATTCATCTTGAATTCATTTTTAACTTAACAACTGTCTGTGCTCATTCTCATTTCTCAGTGTATTGAGTGGTGAAACTTGTATGCGTTTCGAAAAATATTCCCCTTACACTCTCAGCAGTGGTTTGTCTTCTTTACTTAAATTTCGCTACGCTGGCTGGAACTTCATATGTTACAATCATTTAGAAAGGCTCAGCTATCGACTTGAAACATTTCAGCCATTTTGCCCGATTTTGAGAAAATTCCTTCAACGGCAGACAGTCTTATGTAACCTCAACGAATGACACAACTCCAGTAGATACTCAAGTAAACAACTTAGACGAAGATTCGTTACTTTATGCGCTACCGGGTAGTTAACAATTCTTTTTCTATTAATTTAAAAAAACGATTGGTCATCATGTGTTTAATATCGATAACGGCTACAAATATGAGCAAAGAGTTCCGGTTGGGTTTTTTTTCACTAAAGCAGAACATATGCCAAACTAAAGACATCATAGTCGT
This sequence comes from Phytosciara flavipes, assembly GCA_026413405.1. Taxonomy (NCBI): domain Eukaryota; kingdom Metazoa; phylum Arthropoda; class Insecta; order Diptera; family Sciaridae; genus Phytosciara; species Phytosciara flavipes. The sequence goes on from JANTFA010165970.1 coordinate 27,332, forward strand.
TTAAAAACATTTTTGACTGGTGAGGAAATCAAATCTGGAGACCAGTTTTTGTCTTGAATGGGTCGTTCTTCTAAGAAGTAAAGAAATTTTACTTTTTCAAAGATGTTTGAATTGTTTCGTTGAATCGTACACTGTGACCTTACTTGAAAAGTTATTTTGAAGACTGATTGCAAAGGTTTCAGTGGAACTATGTGAGAGAAATGTTGTAGATCGAGTGCCTACGGACGTATACAAAGTGCGTCCAATCAAGCGAATTACACCGAGTTGCATACAACGTTTCATGCAACAGAGATACACAAAGTATTCAAATTCTCTAGCACTAAAGAACTCACAGTTGCACGGACCTGTGGCCAAAACGTCTAGTCTTTTGACTTCCCAGGCTCGCAAAGTTTGCAAAGCTTCACATCAATCGATATTGCCAATCACACAAATGTCGCAGAGGTCGACGTTTCATGAAATTCGAGATATCTAAAGTTTTCTCGACACAAAACTTCTAAGCGTGGGGCAATGAAATTGAAGGACTCTCGATTCAACTGATGAAGAACATTCTGCAAGACTAAGTCATACGCCCTTCTCATTCGACATCCGGTAAATGCTTCTATTCATTGTCAAAGAGACATTAAAAATGTTCTCATGAATGATATTTGTGAACTCTGGACGGTACTGTAATATTCCAAGATCAGAATTGAACAGAACACTTCGTCTAAATTTTGTTGTGGCCCTCAAATGCAAGAGATTTGGCAACACCGGCGGAATACTGTAACAAAGTATTTTGTTTAAAGGTAGTGATTGGCTCCCTGGTCATTTACGGTTTAAGCATAAAAATACATTTTTATATCATCATGTTGGCATTTCACCAAACGACCTCGACCTCGGCTTAGCCAACATCTAAGTACTGTGTTAAAATTTAAGCAAATATTCCCGGGACTTTTCTATCCCGACTTTTTTATGGATCCATGTAAAGCGAGAGCTGGGGTGTACTGGGCATGAGCTATAAAAAGTGGTGTGAGCTGGTGGGGTTGATTCTTCCTTCGAGCTTGTATATTATAAAAGACCCTGAAAGGAAGTATCTGACACGGTTTTGTGAACAAACGAAGGGATAGATTCAATTAAAATAGCGAGTTTGTCGAACCGACAAATGCTTTTTCATGCTCAAGATGTAGAGAGGTCGTAGGCCGAGTGAGTAAGAAAGTCACAGTACATATTGTGTGTCAAGAAAATAATTTCGTCACTGAAGTCATTCTCACTTTTTGACTTGATTCGAAATTATGTTGGAATTATGCATAGATGCGACTGTGACTTTCATTGATTGAAATTTATTTCTTTTCAAATAAATACCAACCACGCTGCTAATACATTATGAGAGCCATTTCATTCCTCCAATTAAATTAAAATAACAAAATTGTGTTAGACACAAAGTTCTTACACTTCCCACTCAGTGTATACGATGTACGATACCAATTTTGTAGAAAAATAAATATTATGCGGCCCCAAACAGAAACGAAAAATCGATTTCAATAAGATGAACGAGACACTTGAGTCTGTCGCCGAAGGATACTTTCAAATTATATTTTTCGCTGGAAACCTCTTACTCGCATACACATTGTGCAAAATTGCTCAGGTATGTTTCCACTCAATAGTTTAGTTTGAGTCTAAATGACGAAACCTAGAAAAATGTTCTTTGAAATTATGGTTCACCTATAAGACTGCGGCAAATGAAATATGAACTAATGACACCACAATGTTCGCACGTGAAAGGTTCGCACAGTTTTGTTAATGTAAGATTAGCTGTATGTGGAGCTGCTATGAATTGCGTGTAGCATGTGATCTACCAAATAACTTTAATTCTGATATCCAAAAAGGCTACAGCGTTCTGTTCGCGTTTCACATGTTGAAAGCATTATTTGCAGAATCATAGTGTTCATCGAATCTATAAGTCGGTCCGATTATTTTTATTGGATTGATACAAAATCTGTCACTGACGGTACGTCTGTAGCTCTTCATTATTATTGTCATTGTTATTGATAACAGATGAAGTAATGTTAGAAAAGCTAATTGATGGAGCCAATCCAATTGCTTCAAAAATCCTGTAAAAGCATTATGATCATGCACAAATAAACTTTGAAAGAAACGAACAAAACAAACCTCTAGAACTAAATGCAAATCCTTTAAGCTTTACCAACCCTCGACGTAGCCCCCGTGAAGAAATCCTCATCTTACATTTAGTACTAACAAGAGTTAGTTTGTCTTGGGTATATTCAGCTTATCATCCGTTCGACTCTTTAAGCAACTTTTAATGTTTCACTAAGGATTCTCTTCCAACAGCAAAAACTTCTTCCGAGGCGAATACCGCAAATGCATTTTAAATTGATGATCCGGTGAAATATTTTGGATCGGACTCAATGTACATTTTATGTCTGTTTATGTGCGTCCACTCTTATAATGAAATGACGATCTTCCTCTTTCATAATCTATTTGGTGACATTAAATTTCTATTCACATTAAATAGGTTATGAACCGGGAATTGCCGATGGAAATGTTCAATGAATTCATATCGTAAACAAACGTACTTAAACATTAAAAACTGCCGACATAGCCGAAAGCAGGATAAACTGAATATGTACACAAAACAAATAAGCTCCTAAGTACATGAACTGTACAGGGAAAATGTCTGTTTGTTTGTGTGTAAAGCTATTCTTCATCTTTTTCAGCCTATTTATACCCACAGCTAAATGAAGGCCTCCCCGATTTCTTTCTTCATTTCGAACGATCCATCACTTCTTGTTGCCAGTTCTATTTTAATTTCTTTTCTTTTAGAAATTTTGGGATTCCGTTCGTCCACCTCTCTGGTGGTATGCCTCTGGATCTTGTGAAAGGTGGTCTCCAGTCCATGATTTTTTTGGTCCAACGTCCATATATGTCCTCCTTGCAATGTGTTTCGCTCCACTACACTTTAGAGATGATATTCTTTCCATGACATCGACGACTTGTTTTCTGTCGAGTCCATTGATTTGTCTTACTTCCTCTCAGGGTGATTCGAAGCATATTTTGATCTATTCCATGACTCTTTGCGACACTCTGAATTTATTTTCAGATGCTTTTGTTAAAGGTAACGCTTCCGCTCCATGCGATAGTACGGTAGTACGGGAAGGACGCATGTTTCAAACACTTTACGCTTCAAACTGATTTCCATACTGCTTTTAGAAATAAGTCAGAGTTTCCCAAACACTCATTCAAGACCAATTATACGCTTGACTTTTGCAGTTTGGTTTTCCAGACCAAATTTCAGTTAATAGCCGAGATGTACACATAACTATCGACACGTTCACCAATTTTAACGACTTTAAATTCGTTGATGTTTCTCATTACTTTGCTCTCCGATAAGTTCATCTTGAGAGGCACTTTGCTTGACTCCTCATTTAACTGTTTTAACATGATCTGAGCTTGATATAGATTAGCTGCAATAAGGATGATGTCATCTCCAAAACACAGATTGCAGAGAGGTCAGGTGTTTTGATGAAATTACCTGGCCTAAACCTTAATTAAAAGGTCAGATCAGACTCAATCTAACTGCGATGGACCATGATGAACCCGTTGCAAACTTTAGATATTTAAGTGCTATAGGAGAAGCTGCATGTTTTTAAGATTTTTCGACCTAATTGAAGGAAGTTTCTAATGCGTCGGTTACATCGATAGAATGGCATCAGAATAGTTAGGCTACAGCAACATAGAAGCTTCAGTCAAAAATTGAAGCTTCTAAGCTCTACGGAATTCTTTGAAGAAGAAGAGAAGAAGACGAAGACAACAAAACAATCAAAATGATAAACGACAACAGGAATTCAGCTGAATCCATCATAATGTTCGATAAAAATCAATTTGCTAATTTCATTTCGCTTTTGATATATTATCTTACCTCGGTT
>JANTFA010165971.1:0-19773 GCA_026413405.1 Phytosciara flavipes
TCGATACAGAACAACCTACAATCATCGTTTTGACTCTTTCTTAAGATGCACGATTTTTCGCCTAAGCAGACCCACTACTACAGGCTCTACCAACGTAACCCATGATTCGATCGGATTCGATTTCAACAAACTTTTTCTCCTGGATTGGTGGAATCCATTTTCATCATCTAACATCTTTGTACGAGCAATACTGCCGGTAATGTATGCGATAAACCTCAGCTCGGCTTCAATAATAGCACTCATTCGACCATATTTCTGGATCGGCTGCGCCGACTTTGCTCATCCTCGAACGTAAACTAGAATGCAAATCGAGGAAAAAGTCTCATCACGGTTGGTTCCATTTTGCTCAAGCTATCCTGTTCACGGACACACTTACAGGCAGACTTTGTCAAATTTTTGATTTGGCATCTAGGGGTGACCGCAGAAGGTGTGCCGTTACTCAGGGTCTCGAATTCGATGTGTTACAAACGTGAAAGCATCAGACCCTTCGTATGAGTCTAAGAAATCGTTCTTTTCCGCTAAACTGTGTCGTCTCATCATTACAGTATGAGTGATAGGAGTAATTTCTATCATCTTGGTTGTGAATTGTGGGAACTCCGTTGCTTCAATAGAGTTATAGGGAATCCCTGGTTGACTACTGTCCAACACAAAATATTTCTTTTTTCATTATCATTCGTTGTATTTTCCCAATTAGTTTTTCCCAGAAATGATTTACAGAACTTGTTACCGATCTTGAACTTGAAATAATTGCATTTAATGAAAACTGGCTTCCGGCCCAGCGTGAATACAGACATACAAAGTAAAATAAAATAAAATGAATAACTTAGATATTAATTCTCAATTTTTAATATTATAATTTTAAGCATAAAGTCGAGACTCCACACAAACAAAGACATTGCTCTTGTTTTAAAAACTTTGTTGAATTGAAATTGGCTGTTCGTGCATCATTGTGATATCAGTTATTTTATCTCGTAATGTGTGTTCATCACGCAAGCTGTAAATATAAAATGTATAATGCTAGCTACACTCATCTCAATGGTCAGTTGGTTCGTATAATCACAACCACAAGGTGACCACAAAGCTTCGTGTTATTTAAGTGATTGTTCCATCGTTTGGAATATGTAACCAGCTTAATAATGCAACAGTGCAATTGCTCAAATCACCAGCATTGTTCATTGTCATTTGGAACACATTTCTTTCCACTTTTGGATCGGTCTTCCGTGACACACAGAGACACAGATGATGGAGTTGATTTTTGCTTAGATTTATCAGTTCAATGGTGATCGTTTATTTATGATTATCAAGGAACACAACATGCAGTAACTCGACGTTTTTTGTTGCTTGTTCCCGGTCTTAAAATGAAGTACGCTGATGAAAATTGGGGACTAAAATTTTAGATAACTTGAGGTGGGAATTCATTCGATTTGATAGATAGGGACATCTGAATTCGGATCTGACCCGACTTGATGAATCGTCGGATCAGATTCAGATCAAGGAATATCTGACCACAGTGCCATTCCTGATTACAGCAGGAATTTTATCTATGTCATTCACAAATTACTCAATCTCTACAGGAGATAGTCAGGTCTGACAAAAGCTTACGCTTCATACATTTTTGAAATTTTCTTCATACATTTTGACGTGCCAGTGAGGAGGGAGTTAGGGGTTCTGAAATTCGTAATTTTGAGCGTGCGCAACTTGTGAATGGCCCCAGACACAACGACTCAGAATGAAATCCGAGGAAATTCAGAATAAGAACCCCATGGTTGAAAGTCAAGATTCACGACTGATGTCGAGTGCAAATCTCGTCACGTTACATGAACGCGTTTGTGCATAAAGCTGAAGCTTCTCATTTCAAATATAGATACAAAAAATTCCTCCACACGTAGCTGTAGGATGTTGAAACATATAAAAACTATTTACCAGTTCGAAGTGTAATGAAAGTTATTCGTGGTGGATTTTAATTCTAATGAAGATTCAGTCGGTTGATGTTATGAGATCTAGGTCCATATTTCTACATGACCTACATCAAAGCAGAGTAAGTCATAGGGCGGTAACAATTTATCACCTGGGTTACTCTGAGGTTTTCTCTCGTTCTCGTACATAAATAATAATTAAGACATCACCTCGTTCCTAACTTCGACATCATCAAAGTCTGACCATATTATGCCCTGCACTTCGGTCCAGCATTTTGACCTCAGATTCATTGCTGGCTTATGTTGCTCGGATGGTCCATAAGTCTTTCACTTTTGTCTTCATTTAAGGAGTAGAAAAGAAAGAGTTACGGAAGGCTACCTCGAATCCATTACCAAAAATGTATATTCCTTGCCGCTTTCCAATCCAACTCCTTGATGGGGGCTGGAACTCTCATATTTAATTTAATTTAAACTTGGATCTAGACGAACCTTATTTTAATTGCTTCATTTACCAGGTCTGAATTATTATAAATTAAAAAAAAATCAAAAATGAAAAGAAACATTTTGTGATGATGAAATTAAATCTTTTTCTTATTTCTCCAGTACCTTAACCATGATATTTGATAGAAAAACATTTATAATAAAGTATACGCCACACAACACAACACAATGAGAGAATAATAATAATTCTCTTACTGTACCGGTTACAACAATACGTTTAACAAAAAAGACGAACTGAAACATAATCTCCACCAATCTTTCAACCAGTCAGTCCTCACTCTATTATGAGAAACGATTTTAATTATAAAGTCAAAATAAAAGTGGAAACATCTTCAAAAGTGTATGCATTACAATTTGTAATGTGTCTTGTTGGAAAGAAAAATGTTTTGAAAAAAAATTTTTTTTAATTTTTGAATGGATGGTAGGTGGAGATATAGAGTTCAAGATAGAAAGATGTTCTGTCTGGATTAATAGGAAAAAAGGTAAATTTAAAAGTCAGTTCCTCTCGGGGGATTTATTCACCCAGTCATATCAAACACAAGGTCAATATTGTACAGCTTTCGTGCATAAAACGCTGCTAATCTCTGTTGAATACATTTCAATTCTATTATTTCAAAACAGATTAACATTTTCGTAATGTCACAATATAAAAACGATGTTAATTGCATTGGTTATCTCGAACATGCAAGTCTAACATTCTAGTCATTCCAATTAGCTATAGAATATATTCAAAGAAGAAGTTTGCCTTCGATCTGAAGATATATTGTTCATCGTCGAATGGAATTATTTTTCATACCAAAAGATTTCGTCCTCAAAATATCACAGAATTCCTGAGATCAGAGCATTTTCACACGCACCCTGACACGAAATCACACAATCGGACGCGTTAAAATTTATTTTGTGGGAGGGGAAATATGCGATGTTCCTTGGACGGACTTGCGAACAGTCCATGGACCGAAACATTGGTGTTTCTTAAAGAGGACGCCAGCTCTGTTTAACAAATGCCTAATGTGATGTCACATACGATGCGAGCAGAGAGTTAATATTGCGCCTGGGTTTCCCTGGATGCGAGATCTTAATGGATGTTAAATTTATTTGTTGTGAGCTGTGAGTAGACCACTCAATTGTAGTATAACGTGTTGCCTCGCCTTCGGCTTAAACAAACACAAACATGCAAACAATTCCCTTGATATACGAATTCACACGAATACTGCAATGTCGTTGTTTCGGTCCAAGTCCATGGGATGCAAACTGTGCTTTTCATGGTTGGTTCAAAAATTTAACCACTGATTTGACCTATGTTCTACTTTAACGCCTTTATTAACGATCCATTAATAGTACATTACGTCTGTTGTTCCAGATCTTTATTTGGACGAGTGAAAATAACAATTAGGAACCACGTGATTAGGCAATGTAACACGATCAATGGGAAACGCACACCGGCTTATGAATTAAATTAAATATTTAAACGATGACCCTGAAAGTCAAAATGACTAGAAATCAGGAAATTATTTTGCAAACACTAGTCGTAAGCAAAAATAAAGCGACGAAGATACTGAATGTACTATAAACATAGAAAAGTTAACCGGGAATACCCTCATTGCAAAATTGCTTTCTTGAGTCTATAACATTCTATTGGGCTTAGATTCTATGCCATCTATTTCGACCTATAATTTCAATTGGACCATGATGTTTTTATGTAAGCGCATCATATCCACTGATCTGCACGGTCTTCATATAAAGTATACGTTACAGGAGACCACAGTGTCTCCATAAGATTTGAAAGAATTTGTGAGCTCAATGGTTTCTTCTGTGTTTCATTTCTCTATTGAATATTTTCAAATCTATCTCATTTGATCGATACGTTCGTTCATCAGTTTTTTTTTGTGCTCTTAAATAGAAACAAATTCGATAATCAATGGAATGATTGTCGATCTACCAATCGAAACATAGCTGATGTCCTCTCCGATAACAATCGAATAAAAATTCTTATATAATTCATCAAATCTCTGACCCACTACTAACCTAGCTGATGTAGCTTCTGAGTCGACGACGAAGAACAAGAAGAAAAGCGAACCCAGTAAAATCGAACAGATCGCATTTCATTGTGATGGAATCGGAAATTTATGAGAATCGTGATTTCGTGAATCTCCATCTAACAATACGATCATGACTGGATGCGCAATTTATCTATATTTCGGTATTTTCAAACTCTTTTTTTTTTGTTTTCATTCCACATGAGCAATAGCATACAAAATGAAAAGGGAAATCTCGTAGGCAAAAAATAAAATGAAAAACAAAATCGGTTGAATGTTATTCGCACGGTATGCCAGGGTTGGTGGATTTATGTTCTTTGGTTTCAGTTAAGTAGCCACTCAGCTTATTTCATTATCAATTATATGCACCAATCTCTCAATACTTCTTTGCGATTGATTTATGTATGTGGAGTCGCCAGAGACGGTATTTTTGCTGGGTATGTAAAAGATTAATGCATTTCTTAAATAAGAAAATAATTAAGCGGCTCGATGTACTGTACACACACACACACACATTGTAGAATAGAACCGCATCATTGACGTGTACGATATAAAATATTTTATCGTTGTTTAGGCGCCGCATTTATCCCATTGTTTGTCTGTGTAATCACAAAAAATAATTAAAAAGAAAAACTTTAATTGGAAAATATTTGAAAAAGGCGTTATCCAAACATTTCGATAAATTGTACACACGCTTCTCTATCTCTATGTTTCCCTAAAAGGCATCTAATTTAAAAAAGATTAAAAAAGAACCGACCGACCGACAGCATAGAATTTATTATCATTACATATTGGAGAATTGAAATTGAACAAATAAAATGAATAAAATTGAAGATCCACCGCTTAAAATCAACATTAGATAAAGGTAAATGTTACATGAAAATGCAATATCACAATTTATTGTACACAAAACGGAGGAAGAAGAAGAAAAAATGCCAAAGCGAGGAACCTGTTAACTTAAAACGGGTTTATCACATATTTATAAACAATAATAAAATGAAATGAAAAGAAAGAAGACGAAAAAAAAAACTTTCAGTCACCTTGATATATCTTTATGTGTAACATAACATAAACTAAAAACTTTAACTTAAACACGAAAATAATATATTTGATTTGAGTGAATATCATATCATATGCATAATCGAGGCAATACCTGTGCGACTTCATTATTTATATGAAAATGACCATAAAAACAGTTAACATTTTCTACCTATATAATTTAAAAATCTCCTCCAGTGTGTCATTAAAGACCGCGCGGTGGACATAGAGCCAGTCTCGGATGCACACACTTTAAACATGAGCTTTTTTTTCTCCAGTCATATGTAAATCCACGCTGAGAGTTGTTTTGTGTACGAGATTATATTCAAAACAAGATTTTTCGAATTTTAAAATTGCCGATGACGAAGAGAAAAAAATCTCAGGCATTTCATAAGTATTTTACCTATATTTTTTGCGCAAAAAAAAACACACTCCACACATTTCATTATATATCACGGTGAGCTTGAACAAACTTTTATTCAAAGTTTCGATTACTCGGACCTACCAGCATTGTTCTCATGCAAAAATTTAAATCGACGAACCGGGTCTATGTTCAACTTGGTAAATTTTTTATTTATTTTTCTTCGCTCCGGCGAACATTGACTACGCTACGTCCCACCAGGACGGCTGTTTCGAAGTGAGACTGTGGTTCTTAGTTAGAAAGTCTCCTAAAGCTTCATAACGTCACGAAATATGTCATACATATGTCATGTATGGTCACAACTGGCTAGCTCCCGGCTCGTGGAGTTGAGTCTGAGTCTGAGTTATTGCACCTGGGTCGTCGTCCCACTAAGGAAATCTAGAATAAGGCATACAATTTCGTACATTTTCGGTTACTTTTCAGTTTAATAATGTAGAGAAAGTCTAAATAGCTACAGATGCTAATTTCAGTCGACCTAAGTAAAATTGGACTGAAAAGTGATGTGTGAAATTGAATGTTCATTCTAGAAATTCTTAGTGGGACGACCCAGGTGCAAAAACTCGTCACAAAAATATACTTACCGAAACGTATTGTATGACATATTTTTGGTGTCGTTTCATAAAGCTTAAATTTCAGGCTACGTAACAACCATAGTATCACTCCAAAATAGTCGTCCTGGTGGGATGTAGCAGTAGTCCAAGTTCGCCGAGGGTAAATTTTTGCTGGGGACTCCCTTGCAACGTTGCTAGTTAGTTTAAACTCCCGAGTATACGACAATTTGACTAAAAGTCTGTTCCAGCTCACCGTGATATTAAACGTTGGCTTAAGAACTATACTTATTGTCACACTTTTATGGTCGTTTTGTGGTGGTATACATATGCACAACTATACGATACCTACATGTGGTTGGTATATTTGGAATTTAATAAGAAATGAAAGAGAAAAATTTCACGTCACTTTTGCGGTTTTTACGTTTTTGCAAATGATGTGACCTCTTCACCTCATTCTTTTTGTTTTTCGTTTACTCAAACGTTTGCTGTAGAATTTGTAGCGTAAAAGCTTCTTTTTCGTAGATCACCACAGGCGTTCGTACAAATAATAATAACTGTTAGTGCTGTATAAGATGCAGTTAATGATGCAACAGTTGATCGGAAAGTGGTTATCTCTTGGGATAAAATGTCCAGGCCACAAAGTTTACATTTTTCTCACACGCATAAACAGACCGTAAAATAACTGCGAAAAGAAACAAAATCGAGAAAGATTTACCGATAGCAGCACGGGAAGAGATAAGGAATCAGTCCGGTTATTGCGAATACCGTTTCGATCATACTTTGATGGAAATCGTCGAGTTGATGAGATCAAATAAAGTTGGTCTGAATTTACGTTAGGATTTTCAATATATCGGGGACTGGCACACTCCGACTGGTGTGCTATTTTGTAGTGTAACAAAACAAAATGAAAAATTCCGGCTTCCTGTTAGTCTTTTCGATTTCTTTTTTATTTCGCTCTTCAAATTATACATAGAAAATGTACACAAATGAATTGAACAAACAGAAAATTATTTGGAAGACGAAACTGCAGAGAGTGCAATTTCAGAAATTTCATCTTTTGTTCAACAATTGATTTCTTTTTCGGTTCCTTCTAGTAGAAAACGCATTTATAAAATCGGTAAACTTTTTGGTTCTCTTATAAAAATGTAGGGAGTGAAGGGAATAGGTTACAAAAATTTCACGCATAAGAATGCATCTTCAATCGAACATGGCATCCCGATAGGTATCACTTCCATTATCTTCAGAATCTGGTGTCTCGTACAATTGTGTTTCGCTGAAACTGCTTTCGGACACATAGATTTTCCGTTCACCCTCATGAAATAGCACCTTGATTTTCAACTTGCTCCGTTCCCGAATCAATTCATCGAATTTATCCTTGAATTTCCAATCGAATTTCATAGAATTGTTGTTTCGATCGCTTGCAATACTCATCACTTTCAAGCGTTTGTTGTTTCGTGCAAATTCAACCATCTCTTCTGGATCCCAGTCAACATTTTTGGCTTCCAAGTGGACCTCTCGCAGCCGGCGCATGTTTTTCAGTTCCATTAAACCATCGTCGGCTGTCAGACATGGACAGCCAAGTGTCAATTTGCTTAAATTCTTGCAGTTGCCAATCCAAGAGATCATTTCACTGGGTGTAGTCATGCCCATGAACTTAAAGTCCTTCAATTTTGCGTTTGACACTGCCATGTAGTCGAACAGCTTACCGACCTGATTACCGAAAGCAAATACCGACAGTTTCTTCAAATTCTTGAAATACAATGGCTGGTATGGAACTTGGTATTGCGGATCGTATGCACTGAACTCGTCGTCGTTGCTGAGCGTCAAGTCGAAACACTCTAACGACGGAAATTTGACATTCATTTTGGCCAAGAAATCACGGGTCAGTTCGTAGTTATCGCTCATATCGAACTCGAAAGTTTTGATTAGCGGATAAATGGCGTGAATTGACGTAAAAGTATCGAAAGCCTTTCGACTCATGCTAACTCCTCTTTTGAAGCGAATTTCGGTCAGATTTGGACACCAATCATTGAACCGTAGTAAAGAGTCGCTGACCAATGTACTGATGTAAAATGTAAGCTTGTTCAACGACGCAAAGACTTGAAGCTTGTCCACCGGAAGTGTGAGCAGCATGAATGCGAAACAGAGTTTTGTTTTGTGTTGACTGCAGTCACACATACATTTTTCCATCAATTTGTTATCGTCAGCTTCTTTGTGTTTGCCTCTGAGCACCAAATCCGTTGTATATTCACTTCGAACCATTTTTTCGAAATTGGCGTCCTCGTCGTACTCTTCAATCGTCACTTCAAGACAGTCATTATCTAAACAGACAATGGAAATGATTTGATAATAAGACTTTCTATTCTCAGTCGTTTTATCGCTTCAAGGCGAAGCAAAATTCTACAATTTTACCTTCTGAATAACCCATTTCGGAATGGCGGCGCCGATATTGTATTCTTGAATGAGCGCGACAACAGTTATTCGATGAATTCAAGCTTCAAGCTTAAATTTCTAGTGGTTAAACGGAGCGAAAAATTTAAAGGAATCGGCAATGATCAACCAAAGACACAATCACAACAAATGCCTAGACATTGGCGTTCAGCACGATCGACATTTTTTTTCTACAACTGAAGCATGAAGTGTGAGTGAACTGTCATCATGTATCACCAGAAATACAATAGGTTTGACTTACAATTAGATTAACACGTACAGGGTTCGACACAGAATTTCTTGTTTGCGTCAAATTTTGTAGCGCCAAATGTCCTAAAGGGACCACTTTTGTAGTGAGCACTCTTTTCATTTATAAAATACTAAAGCGGAAAACCGACAAGTTTTCGTAAATCTGTGCATTTCAGAGGCATGCGAAACCGCAGAATAATCTCTTGCTTAGGATGAAGCTATTAAAATTCCAATAAAACATTCGTGTTCCAGAGTCGAGGGGTGCCGCATGGAGTGAATCGTAATAAGTAGAACGAAGTTGTCCGAAACCTTATGATATGAGATCAAAATCAGACTAATCAATTTGAAGCTGTGCATCTCAAAAGATGGCTAATACCAGAGGGAAGGGAAGTCTTACAAAAGCCATTTTTGAAATTTTCTCTATATATTTTGGCGGGCGAAGAGGGAGAGGAAGAGTTCCGATAAACACCTCCCTGTGTTAACTGCGTTCGTTTAAGACTCAAAACTATCACTGCATCCGCAAGATTTCGATTCCTCCGCAGTAATCTCCGGAGATTCTCTGGTAGGTAAAAAATTTCGAAATCAGAAACTCAACTCTTGAGTCTTCCAATTTCATTGTAGAACTTTACACAAAAATCTTAGTAGGGTTCATGGAAATGGTCATGTCCAGCCCTCTGACCGCCATATTTTATGGAATGGGCATGATTCTTGCGGTGTAAAACACTGGTAGAAACCATTTTTATTTGAGATTTGTACTCTATTCGGCTGCATAATGTCGATCGACTATGATCACTTTTCCTTGAAGTGCGTTGGATCCATGGATCAATTAAGCACAAAATTTGTAAAGCATAAAATCGGACATTAGAGAATGGATGAGTGAGTTCCGTGTTCCGTTTGAAAATGATGACAATCTAAAATTGCAGATGTCCTTCAATTTAAACTGTTCCGATTCATACTCACATTCCAATTGATTCAATGATAACTTTGTAAAAGTGTGTTTAAACTGAATTGAAAGAAATTCGGATTAATTCTCATCATTAACTTGAATATTTATGTATGGGATCCATAGACAAAAAAAAAAGACAATCAACGACGCATCTTAATATTGGTTAATATTGTCATAAGGTGAGGCACACAATAAATATTCGACGAAAATAATGTACAAAACAAGTAATTAAAGAAAACAAAACAAAACAAAAAAAAACTCTCGACAAACAATGAGTTTTTAAAGCGAAAAATAATTATCTTTTGTTAGGTATCTGTTTAGAAAAGAGACAGTGCCAACTGAAAATTCAGCTTATTTATAGGCATTACATTCGTCAATGAGAAATATATCTTCAGCTAACGCTTCGCGCTTCGCCTTTTACACTGAGAAGAAAACGGTGCAGAAACAATCGAATGATGGATCAAATTAACCATTTTATTAATGAACAGTTTGACGCATTGTGTTTTGACTGTGAAATGGAATTAGAAAGAGAATCATTGAAAAATCAGATTCGAATAAAATTCTCATCTAAATGTATAAAATCAAAGGTGTGAAGAAGGTGAAATAGTTACCAGAGCACCCGCTCGATGAATAATGCAAATTGGCTTCAAATCTGTTGTATGTGTGTGCTAAGATTTTATAATTTACCTTGCCGTACTACACGTCCATACAAATAGATTAACTGAATTTATAAATTAACACACACCATTCAGGTCGTCGTTCAGTTCTTCGGTGTTACAAACTAATAATAAAAAAAGAGTCTAAGCGACAAAATGTGCAATAGATACACCATATCGCTTCTCAAGTAAAACAACATTAATTTGATATGATTTCATGGTTGGCTGATTGCTCAATAACGGTAAAGAATTTGAATTTAATATACGTAGCTAACGAAGCCCAGTTACGATCTAAAGGTATTATAACACAGCAGAGCCAATAATAGATCAATTTTGTAGTCATTAATCTATTAGTGCCATTAAAAGCACAACAGTGAAGAAAAAAAAACCAAAGTGAGGGGGACCCGTACGAGTATTGTACGACCTAATAGCTAGTTGTCCATAAAAGGCATGCATTTTCGCATTACTATGTAACGCTGCATCTTTCGATCACTACGTTTAAGCTCATCCATTGTAAAAATTGCTTACAGCAATTTCAAAAGTCCGGCACGAAGCCTAATTTGAAAATTGATCTTTGGAAAATATTCATCAAAATCAGGTGAAAATTCGAGATATGGGTGAAAAACAATAAGACCCAAAATGGTGGCTGCGGCGACCATTTCCTTAGATCGTCAAAACTTCAATGCCACTGCAGTACGGTTTGTGTTATCTTTCAAATAAAGAAAAGTTAACGAAATTCGAATGAGAATGAAATGTAGGCAAAAACACTAAAATTCAAAATGGCGACTGACAGCCATTTTCTTAGTTTACTGCTCTTCGGTAGTCATTACCTTTCAAATCAGGGATAAAATTTGCTCGCTATATCGACTAAAAGCACTACCTTCACTGTACGGTCGACTACAGCTCGACTTATGCACATTCGACTTATGAACCTGAAATGAAAAAAACTGATTTAATCAGGTCAGGTTCAGGTGCAAGTTTTTAGGTTGACCTGAACCTGACTCTGAACCTTAATTTACCAGACCTGAAAATAAACCTAAAATCATAGATTCGCGTTTAGGTCAAGTTCAGGTTTCTTAGCTTTAACTTCCGACCCAGCGATACGAAATTGACAAAAGCTTTTGGCGTAGTCAATACCTTTCATTTGCACCATCTACCAACTTTATACGAGCAATACCGTCGGTAATTAATATGCGAGAAGTCTGAACTAGACTTCGAAAATAGCACTAAATCGAATCTCTGGATCGGCTCCATCTTCGGCGTGACCACTCACTCAAGGATTCTAATTCGACATGTTACAAACGTAAGAGTGATAACATAAGACCCTCGTACTCCGTATGAGTCTAAAGAATCTAAGCACACACACGCGCTTTTTATGCAGTGGTTCATAATACCTTCGCATAAATGATTTTTTGGCCTATAATACTGGAATCACTGCTCAGCTCATTATAGTTGATTAGTCTCAAATTAGGCAATAATCGATAACGCCGAATTTAGCATGTAGAAGGTTCCACGATAAAATGGATTTTCAAAGTAGGTGTTTCCTACTGTCTTTAAGAGTGTCTTTCAGCTCGTACATGTAGGATAGACAGCTGTATTGCACTCTGTGTCCAATTAAATATGCCTGGATGTAAACCATTTTATTGTGGAGTGGAAATGTTGATGCTGTCTTCAGTGTGTAGTGTTGTTAAACCCTATTTTATTACGATTCAACTATCTTCACGCAAATTAATTTTGAATTTTTTATTTTTCATTAAATACAGGGATCAGATCCACGGGCAGTGACATGTAGAGGAAAGCTACAAAGCAGACGATGTAAATTGAATCAAGAAATCAACAAAGAACTACGCCTCAGAGCTGGCGCAGAAAATCTGTATAAGGTAATATGAGTGAGCACACGATGAATAAAATTTATTAAACAAATTACACGAAAATTAAATTAATTTTCTATTTAAATAAATAGAAGAGAAGAATTTTTTTAATGTTAAATTACATATGCTACAGGCAACAGCTAACAGAAAATTACGTGATACCGTTGCTCTGGAATTAAGTTTTGTAAATTCGAATCTGCAACTTTTGAAAGAAAAACTGTCCGAATTGAATTCTTCGGTGGAACTATACCAAAATGATAGGTGAGTGTTGTTGTTGTTCTACTTTATTTGATATTGCTATATCTTTGATGGAAGAGGCTACGTTTTTTTTCTTATTAAGATTCAACTTGTTAATTCAATCGATAAATCATTATTATACGTACACCATATCAATCAAACACTATTCCCATTTTAAAAGCACAATTTACACATCACCTTTGACTTTGCATATGGTTAAAAAGAAGCAAATTTTTCGTGTGTTTTTGTGACCTTGTTGTGTGCAAATTATAACACACGCTTTTGTTGATAAACAGACACTCAGGTTGCTTGTAATTTTTAGGTTACACATGTCTTTTTCTGCAACGGCGCTGCGAAAAGTAAACTTTTCCATGCATCATTTGGTGATTGTATCATTGATTCTTTCACACTAGTTGCAAAAAGTGGTTACTAGTGATGAAATGGATTTTCAAAAATACCTTCTTGTCACTCCTTTTGAAGCATTAAACGTAAATAAAAATCCCGCACCTACCAAACCTTGAACCCCCGACACCAAAGCTGAAAATTCATCGAGCAACAGCTTTAACCATTCGGCTATTGACACACTGTGAACCAATTTTTGCAGCGAACATAAATCCAGTCTACGTGATCGTTCATATAGTGGTTATGGCGAGGGTTATTGTATATTTTCTGCATTTCAAAAGACCGCTTTTCGCAGCTGGTTGCAGAAAACATAGTATGCAACACGTTGCAAAAGTGGTACGTTTTGTCACACGATGATGTGGTTATCGAGCCCGCTTCGCTCGTTTGATTGATAGAAAGTGCCACTTTTCGCAACTGGTTGCATAAATGACTATTGTGTGCTTCTTAATATTTAATTTAATAATCTCTTACAACCAACACATACCTCGCACACACTGCAATCCCACCTTTTATGTAATCGTTCGCTTCGCTCCATATATGTTTTGGTAAAGAAATTTTTTTTTGTTTTCGTTTGCTTTAATTTGTTTTGTCTTAATTTAATTAGCAATAAAATGAAATCGTTAGATTAGAATATTCAAATGGGCAGGCAAATTCTGATGTAATTGAGAGGAATAATAAATTGAACAGATGTTGGTGGTCGGATTGGAATGAAAATTAATTCTGGTCTGTCACTGAAATTGTCAGCATTTTAACAATAACCTGAATTAACAATGAGCCCGATACAACCAATTCGAATGGCGAACGAATGCGCTCATTTTCCAGGCTGATTCGGTGGAGATTCAAATACAAATTCTTTCAAAATTCATGTTATCATTATCCCAATCTTTTGTCCAGGTAGCAGTTTAAAAGTCTCAAAAAGGGAACCAAATTTTTGGGAAACAATTTTCAGACTATGCTAGCTTGAAGTAGTCGAGAATAATAAATTGGATATCGACCTCGGTTTTCTCTCAACCTTATTTTCTTGCGATATCACTCAAACATTTGATGCTGCACCACAGTCATCATTTAACAATGATGAAAACTATCGAAAAGGGCACTGCCACTGTTTCGATTCGAGAGGCAGTGCAATGCCATTTTTTCGCGAACTCATGAGTGTGTGGGTATTTAAGCCACTCGCTTTGAAAACTGTTATTTTGATAAGTGTATGGATTCCATATCCGAGCCGAAGGCGAGGTAAGCAACTACATTAATCAAAATGACAGTTTCCAAAGCTCGTTGCTTAAATACACACTCGTGAGTTCGACTCACATCACAAAATTGTGCATTGTGTGATGAATGTCTTCCGGCGCACCCAACGTAATCTACTACTTCAGTGGTGATTCGAATAATTTCAGAAATGAAATGCTCCGCAGGATATTTGTTAATCTGAGAACTTTAACTTTAACTTTGTGTAGGACGATGATCTATGCGGTAGCATAAGTTGCCACAGAATACACTCGATGCGTAGAGTGCCAGTGGACAGGCTTAATCTGAACATGACCTTAAAACAACTTGATTTGAGCAATCCGCTAATATCAAAAAACCCAAACCTGATTCAACTAAGCTGTTTGTTGAAGTTCAAGAGTTGGCGGCACCCTACCTGTTCCAAGACTATTCAACATTCGCCTTTTCAATTGATAAAATAATTTGAATTGAAGATTGAATGTCTTTGCGACCCACAATGAAATTGTGTTGAAAAAAGCATACAAATCGTCGGCATAGTACGCAACAAAATTGTGAGCGCGATAAAATTGATTTGCCATCAGAGGATTTGCTTTTTAATCTTTTTTTTTTGTTCTCTAAATCGACATAAGCTCACGTTACATTCCATACTCGCGTTGGTTTTCTTTTTATTGATCGCTCAATAAATGTACTTTCGAGTGTGCCAACTAAGTTTATAATCGATCAAGGGAATCTAACGATAAAATTCACTTTATTTAAATTCACATAATCGGATTTATTGACTCGATTTTCGATTTCATTTTTTTTTTCGTTCGTTTCGTGTTTGTACAGTTCCTAATCCGAGTCAACTAAATGTATTTAAAAGCAAAAAAAAAGTGTTCAGCATTAGAAAGTGTACGTAACTCGGTACACTCCACAGTCCACTCATACCATACATAATCCATATCACACACGATTACACGATTTTTTCCTCTCTATCAAAAACATTTTCCTTTCTGTACCATTGAATTTATTACACACATCACACAATTCAATGTTGTTATTGTTGCTGTTGAGTTCATTACGTTTTTATTTGCAATTTGCGGTCATCGTTTTTTCTTTCTTTCTTCTTTTCAGTGGCGAAGCAGTGATGCCAATGATACCTCTTGGTCTGAAAGAAACAAAAGAAGTGAATTTTTTGGAACCGTTCTCCGATTTCATACTCGAACATTACAGCGAAGAATCGGACATGTATCAAGATGCTATCGCCGATATTACTGACACACGACAGGTTAGCAAAAATGTAGAAAATCAATTTACTTTCAACTCGGAATTTTATTTATGGAAATTTTGCGTTGAAAACAATTAGATTTTTAATCAGAGAGACAGGAATATTGCGGACCGTTTTTGTTGATGTTTTGTTTTGTGTTCGGAAGCAGAAGAAAGCTAATTAATGATGCAAAATGATAAATCTCATCGACTGTTTTATGAGCGTGTGCTGCAAACAAAACACCTTCACTTTCCTTGACGATGAAAGTTATTATTGTCTGTCTAGTGAAAACCTTCCGCAACACATTCCTCTAACTGATAAAAATCTCAGCACAGAGTCTAAGTATTTACTCATCCATTCAAAAACCCTTAGGCTGCCCGAACACCGTCAAGAGACGCACAAGGTGTGGGCCTTTTATTCCGTTACTACAATCTGCTGTACTATGTGGAAAGGCGGTTTTTCCCGCCCGATCGAACGCTAGGTGTCTACTTTGAATGGTATGATTCTTTGACGGGTGTACCGAGCTGCCAGAGGACCGTTGCATTCGAGAAGGCTTGCATTCTGTTCAATTTGGGTGGAATTTATACGCAAATCGGTGCCAAACAAGACCGAACCACCGAAAAAGGACTCGATGCTGCGGTCGATAATTTCTTACGCGCCGCTGGCATATTCAAACACATTCACGAAACGTTTACGAATGCACCGTCGATGGATTTGAAGCCGCAAGTGTTGCAAATTTTAGTGTCAATGATGTTGGCCCAGGCTAGAGAATGTTTATACGAAAAGTTGCAATTGCAAATTGAAACTATGACGGTGAAGGACACAACACATGTAATTTGAAGATGCGAATTTCAACCGAATTTCTGTCTAATTAATCACAAATCCATCGTAGATCCATCGTGACCTGTCCGGCGAAGCTGCTCAACTCACATTAGAATATCAAGAAATTCATCAATGCATTCAAACAGACGATATTCATACTTACATTCCGGAATGTTGGTCAGGTTTTGTGCCACTCAAATCGGAGTATTACAAAGGTATGAAACGCGAAGGTCGACTCATTTAGACTTACGATTCTAATATGAAATGTTGCAGCTCTTTCTCATTACCACGCATCGAAAAGTATAAAAGCCAAGGATGCCGTCGATGGTAAAGTGGATGAGCACAAGGAGAACAGTTTTGTATTTGACGAGTCGTCTCTTAATGGTGATGTGTGTCCGAACGTTTTACGAATGGCCCACATCAAAGAGTCTTTAGTCTGCCACGAAGAGGCACAACGATTACAAAGAATGTGCAGAGATTTGAAGGTACGGTAACAAGAATCGCATAGGGACCTCTGTCGTTTCTACTTATTTTCTTTTGTTCAAATTATTTTCCAGAACAAAATCTCGTTATCGAAGAGCCTCCATGAAGAATACTTGAAGACTGTTGTCGAATGCGAAACACTGGAAGAAGAGAAGAAAAAAACATTTTCAGAAGACGACTTCGATCTAACCGATGTAACAATAAACGGTACGTTGACTTACAAGCACACAACGAACACTCGATGTTCTAATGGTCTGTCTTTCAGCCTGTCCCAAATTCAAACTGTCCCTAACCGGACCCGACTTCACGAGTTGGAAAGTGGACGATCCGTTTAAGAAACTGGGCCCAATTGCAATATTCTCAGCGCGACGCCACTGGACCGCACCGCGTAACGTACGATTGCAGAAAGGAAGTAGAAAGTCGGTCCTATTGAAATCACACTCGACCGGCGAATGCATTTGTAAACGGAGCAGCAGCAGCGGCGGCGGCGGCAACAAAGCCAACAATGTTACGTGTGAAGTGTGCCAGAAATATACCACACATCGTTATGAGGATACGAAAAATGTCACCGCAAACGATAATGTTGAGTATGGGTTTCAGTTACGCGGTGACGCACCTGTGATCATATCGTATGTGGATATGAATTCATTGGCTGATGTAAGTTGGATATTTTTTCGTTTATTTATGTTTGCCGGGCCGCTAACGGAACGATTTTTTTTTTGTAGCTGGGTGGCATTAAAGAAGGCGACTTTATTGTCGAAATAAACGGATTCGATGTGAAGTGGTGCACTTCCAGCCAAGTGGCGAAACTCATTCAAGAATCCAGTGTTAGTCTAGAATTGAAAATTATCACTCCAATGGATCGGAATTATTTGAAGGTACGTCAACCGATTGGCTGAATCTTTTTATTGTTCAAAACCACTGATAAAAAATGTTTTTTTTTTCACGCAGCCGATGACATCGACATCATCGAAAGGATCAATATCGACTCGTTCGATTGGTAGTTCGTCTGGCGTCTCATCGGGTACACCTAGTCCCCCGGGAACAACGTCATCTAAATCGAAAGTTCGAAGCAAAACACCGAAAGGTCGATTAAGCAGTCTATCGGGTAGCACTTGGAATCCATTCAGACGATCACAAAGCTTAGGAAAAATATTTTAGACGCTCGTCCTCGTCCAGTCAAACATAAATAAATGAATCCGAGAAGTGCATTAAAAGTGACAATGTTACAAAACTGTTCTAAGTGTTGCCAACACGCTGACGTTTTAAGTTTTCTCGTATTAAGAGTTTTTGTTTTAGTTGAGAGAAAAGAAAAGCTACCGGACTCAGAATCAATTGAGATGCTTTTGTAATGAACTTCCATTTATCGCGGCCATTTGTATAATGTAATTAATCACAAGTAGTAGTAGGAGTAGAAGTGTACTTATTATGTTATGAAAATTCCATTTTTATTATAAAAATATTTATTTAAAACGACAAGAACACGACTTTTCTTTTTTGATCCGCCCATTCGCACAATGCCTTTCAGGTCCTGCAAGCATTGGCGATGTCTGACGAAAATGTTTCAAATTTCCAGAAACGGCTGATCATCTGTCAACAGACATCGACGACTTAATGAAATGACGAGCTCTGTTATAAGTGTGTACTCTTTTCATAAGTTAACGTACAGGTAAGTCAAAGAAGCAACCCGTTTTTGTATCGAACGCCAAGTGATACTGATACACAGAAAAGAAGTACAAGATTTCATGTTAAGTGATGCAGATGGAAGAGCAATTTTGATTGCTACTGTTCAATGAAACAATATTCTGCGCTTCATTGCCTATATTTTCCACAGAGATGAATGAGCAGTTGTTTTAAATTTGCATAGACTATGCTCATTCATCTCAGAGCAGATGGAAATATCACAGGCAATTCTATTTTTTAATCAAAGCTAACACGATTGTGGTCGAAAAGTTCGTCTTACATTTTTGAAGTGAGACTCTTTCTAAAAGATATCGTCGATGAAACCAATAAAGTGGCATTAAAAAAATCGCCTAAGCGTATGCTTTTCAGCCAAGTCCGAGCTTTTTTTTTTCGTCGCTGACTGATGAAGTGATGAACTTTGTCACATAGAGCTAAAATGTGGTTCGATATGGAAAAATGTATGCTAGCTAAAACTAATGAAGTGAAATATTCTACTTCGATCTTATTGTTCCTTGTGGAATCAGGGCCGGGTTAAGGTTTTCAGCGCCCTGGGCCAAACTTGACTCAGCGCCATGTCAATCGAGAACTTTAAATTATAAGAGAAACCAAAGCACCCTAGGGGCCCCTAAGTAATCATATTCTGAAAATTATTTTTATTCGTTGTAAATAAAGCTGCAGCAGATAGCCTTCAACTACAAAAAAACAATGTGTATTGGGAACAGTAGACTCACCGCATTCCAATAATTAACGCTGTGGGCTTTCATGCAGTTTTATTGAAAATCACATTTTGTTTTTTGAAAATATTCCGCGACCGGGAATTTTTTTTTTTGGTTCGGTCCTACATAGAAAACTCTTTTTTCATCTGCGATTTTAGAGTCTGATGTGTATGTCGAACATTGAAATAAGTCAAAGTATATAAACAGAGGAAGTAACGCGGATCAGATGCGCGTACGACACAGAGTTTCTATGGTGAATTTCTGCGAATGTCTGCCATCTGTTGTTTGCCTCGTCGAAACATTGTGTTTAACAGCACAAAACTTTCAAATAAACAACAAAAATCG
>JANTFA010165972.1:0-10001 GCA_026413405.1 Phytosciara flavipes
AAGTTGCGGTCCGGCGCTGCTATTGATGCTCTGTATCAATAGCTTGATGGGGTGTCTTTATTCAGACAGATTTATTACAAAATGTACGGATTTGCGTTTAATACAAAATGTACGGATTTGCGTTTCTAGGTGGAGTTTGCTAATAACACTCCGTGTTGTTCCAACTTTCACGTTCATGGTCTACCGGTTATGTGCGCCGTCAAGTCACGCCGGCCGCGCCAGCGGATATCGGCCTTAGCCGACATGAGCCGCCGATACCCTTTCAGCCGCCGCAGCCAATAGCTGATCGTCGGCTGGAAGCTTTCTACAATCCTATAGAAAACCGACGGAATAATATCCGGCCTTTTTGCGGATTTGAAACATCTTACTGATTAAGCCTGTCTAGTATAAGCGTGACATCAGTAATATAAGAATTCGGAGATTTCTGACTCATAAAAAAACTCTGGGTGGCTAGCATGTTGTAGAACGCTAGAGAAATATCTCGTGCAGGTTTTGTATTGGAATTAATCTTATCCTCAAGGTCGCACAACTTCTTTCGCGCTTTAAACTCTTTTATCAATTCCGCAAACAACGGAAAGTCCATTGTATTCTTAGAACGCATGAATTTGAATCTCGATCTAATCTATCTATGCAAGAAATAAGATCATTATCGATGTCAACAATAATTCTGTCAGACTCGGTATAATGCAACGTTCTATCATTGAGCTTTGAATTAAATTGTCAGAGACCTGTTTACCCAATAGGAGCATGTCGTCAAACGATTCAGCGAAATTACCTACAATGTCAATAACAGCTACCGTCAGGCGCTGTAGTAGGTTGACAGATTCGACTCAGTCATAGACAGTCGACTAAGTGATAGTCATCCAACAACATAAAGGTACTGTTGGGCTTAATCACGTTAACTATTTCATTGACCTCAGCAAAGTGCATATAAGACATCAAAAGAGCTTCAGCAACTGATATAACGAACGTTTAAATAAATTTTTCACTATCAATTGGTATTCCTTAATGATTACTATTTACTCATAACGGCAATTATACTCCACCGTCACATTCACTCTTTAAAGATTTTTTGACTAGTCAAAAATTGCTTGGTCAGAAGTTGCTATAATATCAATTTAGCCGCCGCCGGGTTATTTTTTGACATAGCCGGCCGCAGATCATCATCGGCGTCAGTTTAGCCGCCAATGTCGTCGGCTGAGACCGGCGCACATATCTACTACCGGTACTGTTCACAGGAGCCAGACTTGTGCGTGTCTTTTTTTGACTTGTCTTGTGATTTTAAAGTGCATCGACAGGGTTAGTGTCATCTGAAATTTTTTTATTTTGATTTCCCTTTGGTTCTTGATCTCATTTTTGTATGTTTTCTCTATGAATGTATTTTGTTCTTGCTACGCACTGGACCAGGCTGGTGTAACTCTCATCGTAGCCTGACTGACTTTACGGTTCCGACTATAGTATCTTTGTCGAAAATTTTCGGTTCGTCCTTATCCTCCATTTTCCTTGCTCGTTTATTGATCTCAGCGCTGATTCTTGTTTTTGTGTTAGGCGACCATGTTTCGGAGGCATATGTGACGATTGGTCGGATTGGGGTTTTGTAGAGGCGAAGTTTTGTACTTCTACATAACAGTGTGCATAGGTGCTTCAGGGCGTAGAAACACCTGTTGTTTTAGCTGATACGCGTCTTTATTTCTTCATTCATTTTCAACCTTCAGATTGGAGCCTAAATACTTGAATGATTGTACGACTTCAAAATTGTGCTCATCCATCGTAATGTTCTGCCCGATACGTGATACTTGCTTTCGATCTAACGTAAGATACTTTGTTTTGTCTTTGTTAACGATCAGCTCAATGGATTTTGATTCATTCATTCTTCATTTCGACGAACATTTATTTTACCGCGACCGTACCTCTCCCCATCAAGTCTACGTCGTGCACAAAAGCCATCAACTGTTACTGTTTGGATGTGCTGAATATGGTTACATTCCAGTTCATTGGCATTGCTTTTATGACTTTCTCTAACGCAAGATTGAACAAGATTGTCGACAGTTTGTCTCCTTGACGCAGGTTCCATGTTGTCAAATTGATGTCGTTGTCCTTATTCCGTTGCTGTGGTCGTCGTTGTTGAAACCATCGGTTTATCCGCGGCCTTAGTTGTAACGTTCCTTGAAATAGTTGGTTTTTTGCGAGGAAGAGGCGTTTACACTTCGCTCAACCTACTAGATGTTCCTGATGAGTCGTAGGTCCTCATCCGTGAACGTAAACTATGGGACAGGGAAAAGCAAAGGCTTTGTTTGTATTCAAAATGCTTCTCTTATTATTAGTCTAATAGCCTCGCGCTACGAGTTAGTTCTACTGTTGCATGTGGTCCGTCGCTAAATCGCTACGTAAAGAAACTCGGCGCTGCCCTATTATTGATAAAAAATAAATCCTAATTCTTATGCGTAATTCTACTTCACGTATTTGTATTTCAAGAGAGATTGTCGTCTTTTGTCTTTTCGTCTCACCCTTAGCTCAAATAAAAGAATTTCATAGGACTATCACCATATTTTCCCATTTTCAACAGAAGTTTATTCTGGTATTCAAGTTTTTTGAACAAGCATTGATAAGGGGCGTCCCTCCCGTCTATAAGCGTTCATAATTGACGTCCTATGCCGAGGGAGTAGGTTGGTTGGTAGGACATTCGAGAAAGAATCGATGATCTAAAATCAAAAAATGAAATCAGCGATTCGATAATTTGTGTTTGTTTAGACTGTATTCGCTTAATATAAAGCAAGTTCTACATGCCGACTTCATAAAATACAAATCAGTTCCATACGATTTGTGTTGCTCGGCAGTTACAATTTGTTTAAACAAACGCGTTTGTGTAGCATTTGTGGAACGAAATGAAAATACACCTTTTTTTTGCAAAATCATTTCCAGCAGGCATGGAAAGAAACACAAATTTACGTCAAAATCGTCATGAAAATCGAACACATTAGGATGAATGGGTATGGTGGTCTAAAATTGACCAAAAGTCCCGGACGTCTCCAATATCAATTTGATATTCAGAGAGGGAACGACCAGTATCGAGTTCTTTTGAGTCGACTAATGAATTTGAGGAGATACATTTTGTATTAGTATAGTAGTGCTATATTTAAATAACATCTTTAATTTGCTTCGAAAATATTAGGATTAAAGATTTGCTTCATTCCGAAAGTTAGTCTATCTGTACTATCTGTATTTTGGTGTAGCTTGCATTGAAACTACTAAGAGCTCGGCTAACATTCAATATAAACAGGTGATGATTACAAACAAAACGCGAATTTCAATCTTGGATCAAAATTTTCATCGCATTTGAGATTTATGAATTCAGCCGGCTGAGCCGGCTAGCCGCTGTAAAATTCCTACTAGCCGGCCGCTGAAACCTTTCGGCTGAGTCAACGCCGCCAACTGTGCCTCGGCTGGCCGGCGCAGTGGTCTACATTTGTATTAATGAAAAATAGCAAATAAGTCACTCGGAAGAAGACCACAGTTGTGAAAACGTCCAAGGATGTAGCTAAGCGTAGCGAACTTTTTGTCCTCAGTGACATAATACACTATTTTCTTCATATCGCGATGTTGATTTAAATCGCATCTTTTTTGAGTTTTGAGTTTATTTAAAAGAAAGAATCGGTACAAAAATATGCAATTTAGTTAACGTTAAATACTTGATACTCTGCTTATTCATTAATTTGTTATAATTTTCAACGATATTTAATAAAAAATGTCAATTTGTCTCACTCATATTGCTATAACGCGCTACACTAGCTTATTCATTTGGCGTTTATAGTTCATCCTTCGTTGTTCCACCACCTTTCACAAAACTGTATAATTCGTCAGAGATTCTTTTGCCGTTATATGCCGTTTTGAATATACCGTTTTCAAAGTATTTCAGTGTTGGAAATCCAGAAATTTCAAATTTCTCGCTCATTTTTCGATGTATTGTTGCATCGACAACGGCTATTACAGATCCACTATTTTCCTTTGCCAGGCGTTCGGCTGCAAGTGATAAATCAGCTTTCATTTTTGTACAATGACCACACCCTAAATTGGAAAACGTTAACACGGTTTGTTATGTGACCACCAGCGTCAACAAGTGTGTATGCTACTTACAGGGTGCGTAAAACATTACCAAAGCTTTTTTGTAAGCTTTGATTTTGAGATCAAAGTTACTGTCTGACAATATTAGAACATGTTCGGATCCGGGGTAAGTACCGAAGGGCTGTGCTGCTGGAATTTCTTCGGGAGCATCAGGATCGGAGAGGAATTTTATGAAATCAGATGACTGTGTAAAATCAAGAGATATGTAAATTGAATTTCAATTAGAGCAAAAAAATAAATTCACCGTTCGGCCGCCCTGGTAGTCTTTCGTCGATTTCAGATAATTGAAATATTTGATCGTTGGATAGCCTCGGACGGAATATGATGAACAGATTGCAGCATATTCCGTACAATCGATAGCAGCTACTTCGACACGTATATCGTCTTTGAAATGATCAGCAGCTATTACAAATTCTGGTTTCGCTTTCTTACAGTGACCACACCCTAAAGCAGAAAATTTTATTCAAAGAATTTTATCAACATCATTATCTAACGACCATGCATGAAGTGACATGATTTACACAAATTAATTACTATTAAGAACTTACATGGAGCGTAAAACATGACCAGAACATGTTTCTTCTTTTTCAAAAATGTTTTAAAATTTCCATCATCCAAGTGTATAACATATGACTGTTCTTCTTTCCATGGCTTCTCTGGTGGAGGAGGCGGTGGTGGCTCTGACGGATTCTAGAAAATGTTTCAATTAATAACCGACTAACTTTTCTCACATTTTAACTCACTTTCATAAATTCTACAATTTTATCGGCATCCCGTACATTGACATCAAATTTGAATTCTCCATTCACAAAGTACTTCACAGTTGGATATCCTTTTACGTTATAGCGTGAACCAATTTCGGCTTCCTTTGTGGCATCTAACGCGGCTAGTACTCCAGGAATCTAATGAAATGAAATTTTTGCGAATTTTCCTTAGAAGATCAATCAAAAGCAACTTTTTTTGTTTGTGCACATCAGAAGTCTATAGAACTCAACCCTATTTTCAAAAACCCGATATCCGAAACGCGTACTTGAGCAAAATTTCAAGTTATTCTCAATCATTACGAGATTTTTGATAGTTCTTGTGTCATTTATCATTTTACTGTGCCCTCTTCTGTCACTCACCTTCGATTCTTTCATTATTGCAGCAGCCTTTTCATATTCAGGCTTTATTCGCTTGCAGTGACCACACCCTTTAAAGAATTTTTTCAATTAAGGTTGACCCATTCGAATTCATTTTTAATACGTACACGGAGCGTAAAATAGGACCAGTACTGACGTTTCGTCAATTAACGCTGGCTCGAAACTTGTTGATGTAAGATGTACTATTTCCGATGTAGTTTCAGACGCCCAGTCAGCTTCTTTCGGTTTGATAAGTGGCGGTGCTGTTGGATTTCTCATGAAAGCAATTATAGCTGCCTTATTGTTATCACCTTCGTAGACGTATTTGAATTGAGTACTCCTAAAGGAAGAAAAATTGATGTTAACGAATTCTCACGATCACAAATTTCACACTTACGCGTAATACAAAAGGGTTGGAAAGCCAGTAATGTTGTATTGCTTTCGAATGACACTATTTTCCGGTCTATTCACATCGATTGCTGCTAAAACATATCCATTGGGCTTGAGTTCAGTGGCAGCTGCAGAGTAATCTGGCTTCAGTTGCTTGCAGTATCCACACCACGGAGCGTAGAACATGACCATTACTGGTTTTGTTTCTCTTTTTAAATATTTTCCTAAAGTCTGTGTACATTTTGTTTTTTCATGGATTACTGACTTGAGGGAGCATTTCATGGAAAACTTAATTTTACCGTGGCATCTTGAATGTGATAAACATCCACCCCAATTGGATCTTCTTCCCATGGTAGATCACCGACAGGATCTCTCATAAAATTAACGATACTAGTGACTGTCACCTGACGGTCGTAATCTTTATGTAGGTCGCCATCTTTGTAATGCTTCAGTGCGACTGGTGTTGGCGCAATTTTGGATTTCTTACATAATTTTTTTGCCTCGCTGAAACAATTTGATACATAAAAAGCGTTCGATTACATAGAAACGATTTTGGAATTATAGTTACACACACACTCACACGTCACACCTGCGGAAACAATCTATCAAAGAATCATCACTACCACCACCATCTATTAAAACCTTAATCGTACTGGCATTGCAACGTCTAGACTCGTTCTCGAGTGCGCAGAACCGAGAAGTCAAGGTAACACACTACTTGGTGGCCTGAATCAAGACTATACTGATTGTGGAGTTCACCTTGATCGAGGCTATACAATAAGGGAGTTATGCCATTAGCCATTTTTTCAGGTAAATGGTGTCCCACAATTTGCAAACAAAAAAAAACTCACCACAGCCGAGTTTGTATGGCGTGGTGAAAGATTTGCATGAAAAGTGGTGTTGCACCAGATTACCTGTCTGGTAAGACCTCCTTGTGCTCGATAGCGGAAACACATCACCTTTGACGAGTTTACTTAGGTGAATTTTTGTATGAAATCCGCTGTACCAGCGTCAGCTGTGAGTGGGATGCAACCCTTGTATCGGTATCAGGTGATCTCCCCAAAAGTCTTGAACTAAACAACGTATGGTACTAAATATGTAAAA
Source organism: Phytosciara flavipes (assembly GCA_026413405.1). Taxonomy (NCBI): domain Eukaryota; kingdom Metazoa; phylum Arthropoda; class Insecta; order Diptera; family Sciaridae; genus Phytosciara; species Phytosciara flavipes. The sequence goes on from JANTFA010165972.1 coordinate 6,738, forward strand.
AAACCAACAACCACCGCTGCTACCTCCGGCTGTTGAATGAATTCAACACAGAACACCGACGCGACGTGAATACTTCAAAACAACAATTTAATAAGAATTTACTCCGAAATAAGTTGATTTATCCTCATATATGATTGCCGATTTGTCTTCAAATGCTGATAATATAAATAATTTTTAGTCTAATACTGTACATGGACCTCGGACGTGCGGTTTAAAAGTTATTTGCAGTACCATTTTTCAATCAGGCTGACTAGAAAGCCGCATTCCGATTTCAGACAACTAACTTGAACTGAATATTTTGTATACTCATTTTTACGTGAATAAATATGTACACAATCGGCGAGGTACTATCATGCGAAGTACATTCTAAGTTACTAGGACTGATACCGCACTGTCATCATCCTATGTTGTCTGGTTTACTGACAATCGGCAGCCACTTGAATTTGCACCAAAAACGAGAGCGAGAAAGGAATAAGGAATTTTTAAATCAGTTTTTTTTTCGATTTTCGAGCGTAAACTGGTTAATCAATATTCTATCATTTAGTTTGACGGAAAAATGGTGATGGCGGTGGTGATGACGATAGAAAATGACGATATACACACCTGTGAGAACAGTCTATTAGAACCATTGAACCCTGACCTGAAAGAAAGAATTAGAACGGCTAAACAGCTACTCTTCCACAAAACATTATTCTTGTGATTTAAATCAATTATTACCTTTCACGATCTCGGCAGCATCGCGAAATATTTTTGTTGTCGATTGCGTTTCTTTGCTACTGGACACGTATAGAACTAAGACATTGTTTTTGGTTCTGAATATTTTTTTCAGTTCCTTAATGTCGTAAACATCGTCGATGACGGAACTCTTTGTATTTGTTTTGGCCATTGTTTGACAGTAAAACAGCTGAAAGTAAATGTTAGGATGTTAGGATGAAGGTGGGATGTTAACCTCATTTCAATTTACAAAATTTTAATACTAGCTTCGCTTACGAATAATAAGAAGTTGTAAAATTTCATGATGTCTATTTCCACTCATAAAAACAAAACAAAAATTTATATTTAATTTCTAATTATTATCATCTACAGAGGTTGGATAAGCAGTGAAAACCATAGATGATTTGTTGATAATTTTTACACAAACTAGTAGGTATACTATAGGAAAAAGCCGGTGTAGTTTTCTATAACTCGTGAAACTGATTGACAAGCAGTGTTGGCACTCAACTAATGAAACACACTGATGTCATACATATGTCATATAAATGAGTCTCTCAAACCCGGCTGCGTACTCTTTGGACGGGATATAATCGACACAATTAGTGGCGCCAAATGAATTAAATTCACGCCATTAGTGCGTCAACAGATTACGCTACATTGAGCTTGTACCTCTTCTTTTTTCCCTTTGTTCGTGTGTGTCAGTTTTTTTATTTGATGAATTTGTATGAGAATGAAAACTAAAGGTGTGATATTTCTGTTATTAAAGATGTTTTTTCCAATTTTTTTTAACCAAAAGTCTTACAATAATGTCCAGAATCAAATGGCATTAGCAGAATAATATATTTAAAAAAAAAATTTGCACAATATTCTAATGCTATTCGATTCTAGGCATTATTCTAAGACTTTTGGTCCAAAAAAAATGGAAAAAACGCCTTCAATAACAGAAATATCAGACTTTTAGTTTTCATTCTCGTACAAATTCATCAAATAAGAAAACTGACATATACGAACCAAGAACAGAAAAGCTCAATTTGACGTGTGTATATTAAGCACTAATTGCGTGGATTTGCTTGCATATTAACTACGGTTTAAAAGTTTTTCATTGAAATATTTTGCTTGATGGAAAAATGCATAGTTCGTTTATTTATACATTGCAGATTTATGAATTACTTGCATACAAACTGATGCGGTATAGGAGCAATCTGCCGTGTTAAGCCAAAACAACGTATCGCATTAAATGTGTGCTTTAGAGAGCTTTTCAATTCCATTGGAAAAATGGGAAAATCCAGTGGAATACAAAAGAAGCTCAAAGCTCTCGAAAGCTCTTCATTAGCCGAGACACAAATGCGATACGTTATTTTGGCTTAACACGGCAGAATAGGGCATATCCATTAGCTGTTTTATGTTTAGTATCTAAGCAGAGAAATGGTACCTAGATGGCGTTTCGTTGCACGCTAAATATAAGGAACAACTGAGCAGCTTTCATAGCACAAGTGAAATGTCAAAACGGTCGCAAAATGGCCGAATTTTCCTTCGTTCTGTGACCAACACTACATAACAGACATAACCACACACAAAATAAATATTTCTGAAGATGATTGATTGAAGTAAAACTAAATAAAGTGTCAGCGTGTTTGCTTTAGCATAGAATTAGTTGTGAAATAGTTTTTTTGTGCGTGCACTTAATATATTTACGATCCAGAATTGCAAATCTCAAATCCGTGGTTTTGTTGATGGTTGGTCCCATGTCGTTCAATTTTTTGAGAAATTGTTCAGATGTTTATTCTATCTGGCGTGCAACTCAACGAACAATTTCAAAACTCAAATTGCACTGCGCCTTAGCTGTTTGAAAATGGTATTATTTCGATTTATTGAAACATTCAAAATAATTGATACCTATTTTTACTTAAGCTAGTTCTAAAATCTTATGTCTAAGTGTATTTCATTCATTCGTGATGTGTCGATATGTACGATGTTATTGCTGAGAGGTTACATGGTGTAACAGGTTCAGCAACCGAAGTGATAATGTGCGATCCATCCTCGAATGGCCATCATCTTTCACACTGTGTTCTTTGTCCCGCCATATTATTTGAATGCAATGCATGTCCAGTACAGCGCCATCTATGTAGGACTAGTGGGGATGTGTCAACGTTCTTTTCCCATCAAATTTTTTTTGGCCTACAATTCCATTTAATCAATCAATTTAAGGAATAAAATTGAAAATGAAATAAAATCACCAAACATCACTTCATTGACTGACTGCTTATTTCATCGAACGGTGAAAAAGTATTTCTCCATATGAATGAGTTTTCTATACATTTTTGGCTTCCAATTCCATTTGATCAATCATTTTAAGGAATAAAATTGAAAATGAAATAAAATCACCAAACATCACTTCATTGACTGTCTGCTTATTTCATCGAACGGTGAAAAAGTATTTCTCCATATGGAGCTTATTTCCATACATTTTTGTCGAAAATTAAAAAAAAAATTTTTTTTCTTTTTTGGCTTCCAATTTCATTTGGTCAATCAATTTAAGCAATAAAATTG
>JANTFA010165983.1:0-10001 GCA_026413405.1 Phytosciara flavipes
CACCATTCTCTTCGCTCTCAATTTGATTTCAAAACGGAGGCAAAACGGAGTACTTTTTCTGAGTGGAAATCATACTTAATGTGGTTACGAGAGATTGCTCTTGTTAGAGAGATGGCGAATGAGTCAAAAAGTAGCGGTCTGGAGATGAGTATGAAATAGTTGTGCTAAGTTAGTTTCTTGAAACGAATTGGTAGTAAAGACACAAACACAAACCTACTGAATTTCAAAATGAACCATTCGTGACGCTTGATTTGAATATACCAGCCTCCTTCTTCATAACTCTCTTTATTTACATCCAATATTTTAATTTTTTTTTCAATTATTCTCTGCAACAATGTGGCATGTGTCAGATTTATTATCTCATGAGACAGCTGCAATGATAAATTAATTAGGAATGTTCATTTTTACAAGCAATCAAAGAAAACATAGATTTGCATCATGCTTATAGATTTGGAATTTCTCAGTCCCTGAGCAGAACGTTTGGCGGAACTGACACGTGTCTTCGAATACGTAAACAGAAAATAAAAATAATTTGGAACGCATTTCTTGTTAACATTCGCCCTATTTTAAAACTAATAGAGTGAGGAATTCACTCCCTCCAATTTATGGGATGAAAATTTGTTTTGATTATTTTTCTTCAGTCATGATTTGACATGACAAATGACATACAAACAACCATAACACTCGGGTCGTAATTGGAATATGGATCAATGAAAATTCACACAAATTATTGAAACTTTTCAAAATATCCCGGGGAGTGACTTTCTATGCATAGTTGCGCTTCTTAGTGACAAGAAAAATCAAAGTAAAACTGCGCTTAGCTCAAATCACATTTTTTTCGATACTAGTACTTGTATGCAAAAAGTTGTTTAGAGCTCTGGTCACTGGACGATTCGTTCATTATCAAAATCTAAGGGGCATCTTCCATATACATCACTTTTCGATTGTATCATGGGAATCACTCGTAACCACCTGGAACTGCTTGTAAAAATGAACCAACAGTGTGTATCGAGAATAACCTAGTCGATCGACATCGTATACAAGATTCAAATTGTTGATAAAATCACGGTGCTAGAATGCGTAACAAGAACACTTGAGAGACAGATAGAAAACTCAAAAAGGAACAAGAACGACAGTTCATGAAACAAAACTGAAAAATTATCGGACCCATGAGATAATCTCTCTCTTAAGTGTTCTTGTTACCCATGAGATAATGATACAGACGATGCTAAAGTGTGTCCATTACTCGGGCAGCAAGTAAAATATGAATTGTTTGATATGAATTGTTTGAATGGAAAATCAAGTTTTAGTTGAAAGGTTCGGCGTTCTCCATTCTTTCGATGTAATATGTTAAACAAGAAAAGTTTCGGGAGACTTATATTTTGTATTATTTTTATCTTTTTACAAGTCGTCAATATTTTTTTAAAGCAGCTCGAATTTTATGATGTTTTTCAAGCTTGACTTTGCGCAACTCCCTTTCCTTCTCCGCAATTTCCCGTTGCTTTTCTCCAATTTCTAGTCGTTTCTTTGCAATTTCTAATTTCTTCTCCTCAATTTCGGTTTTAATGCGGTCAACCTCAACATCACATTCCAGTTTAATATCGTATGCTAGGAGAAACTTATCTGCTGCACTTCCTCCCCTCACGGCATTTTTGCAGCGTCTCGTCTCATCTACGATCACTTCATGGGACGAAGACGAAATCTGTAATATCGACAAAAAAATTCGTGAGATGTTCGCTATAACAGTAGTTCATAGGATCTTAATGAAGGCCATCAAAGCATAAGGCAGCCATACGAGTAGTGTACTAATAAGGCTATTTAGAAAAAATTCAATTTTGAAACGTCATCAGATGAAGACGAAATATATTTTGTGAGATGTTCCCCACTATACACGAAATTTAGCATCAGTTCATAGGATCCTAATAAGGAGATAAAGGAGTTAGGCGGAGTAATATTTTTAGTGGGCTCTAACTTAAAATTCTCTTATTTGATTTTGACAAACTTTTCTTTCTGATTTGGTGAAACACCTTTCATTTGAACTATTCAGAAGTCTTGTGTCAGCAACACTGCCAGAAATAATTTAGCGAAAAATCACAACCACACTTCCAAAATAGCACTAATTCGTACATATCTCTGGATCCGCTCGGTAGATTTTGCAATGAAAGTAGATTAGAGAGGTATAGCCATACGTCAAAATTTGTTCTAGCCGGAGGACACGGAGATTTTGCATGGTATTTTACTTTTTCACATCGAACAAACTCATTTTTGTAAAGAAATTCTTCATAAATTTTAAGAATGAGTCCGTTCAAGCCCATAAAAGAGCAAAATCCGTGTGTCCTCCGGCTTGTATGAATTGGCCATACCTGTCCATCTACTTTCATTGAGATTTTGCACATCTTCTTACTGAAACTAACATTTTTGAATACAAATTGAGAGAGAAAAATGTTCCATCAAGATTGGATTTGTTTTACTGAAGACATGTTTCTTGATATGAAATAATTCTGAATGGTATATGAGCGAAATTTAAAACTTACTTTATGGTCTTGTAAATGTTCACCATGATCAATCCGCTGATCCATTCTGTTATCGTCGACAGCCTTCTGTGCCATTGAATCTCCTTGACTTTTGGTTCTAGGTTTCGTTTTCCTTTCGTTTCTATCGAACTAGCGACAAAATTACGCATCAAATAAAAGAAACGCTTATTATTGTCTTACTCCGCTTGCTGAATTCAACTTCATATAAACTGATCGATTACAGAGATAAATAAAAATTTATAACAAAATCGCTTATCTTGCCAAAATACTAGTTCACGTACATGTCAAACAAATGTCAAAATTTACATCGAAAATCAATTTTTTGACAGCGTCAAATCCTATTCGCCGGTACTGATACCACACTTTACCTATGGTGAAGCCAGTGACGCACATAGAAAGAAAACATACGTTGGTCACACTGCTGAGGTAATGAGATTATGCAGCTTGATAATTGCAATTAATGCCTGTGCCACAGATGTATAGTATACATACACATCGTCTACGCGATATTTGCAATATTTAGGACAGCAACTTTACTTGGAAAATGTCATAGTATAGATCATGTCCAAAGACATTTAAACCTCATCGATGGTTCAAGTTGACTTTCCACACAATATATCAAGAGGATTAGTGCGTTCATAAATTTGTGTGCAGCCAGCTTTCGTGAAACGTTTTGAAAAAACAGGGTAAGACACTCGTGATTCAAATAACTATTTTGCTACGCGTCGCACCCTTTGTTGCGAATATCCAATAGAGAGAAATAATTTGATATTTGCTCACGTACGGCAAACAGCTATTAGAATGATCCCGAAATTTAATTCTGCACTAAATATACCATACCCATTTGAAGATTGAACAGATAAATTCAGAGAAGGTATTAAAACATCACACTGATTGCTTTGAGAGCATTCGCAAATAAAATCATAATTTACACGACAAGCCGATCAAGGATTAGACCCAAGATCAGACCTAATTTCTTCACACGACTTTCGTCTGAAAATCCAAAAAGCTATTTTCATAAACGCATAAATGTAACAGCATAACATGTGAAACACGAAATATACAAAAAAATCAAAAGAGAACGTAGCTGTGACTACGTTGATACCCGTACGATCCGAACGTATATGTACCGCAAATACCACAAATTATTTTTCGCGAATCTAGTACTTCATATTTTTAACTTTTTGATATTTTCTTAATTAATTATTCTTTTTGGTGAAATTCTACTTGAACTTTAATATTGCTCTGCGAAGGCAGCCAAAATGTACTCGATTTGTATGATGAAGAACACTTTGAGCTCTGGCTGGCAATCCTCACTTTAACCTTTATCCTTCAAACGTGAACCCACCTTTACTGAAGTGATGATCATAAGAGAAAGATGAGCATTTTTTGTGAATCTGTCATCTATATTCGTTACGATAGAACTTCCGAATGTACCAAACGCCATACTAAACCTCATAGCCCCCCAGTATTACGTACGAGGTTAAAAAACAAATTTTGTAGAAATCATTTTATGGTCCATTTAAACAAGATTATATTCACTAATAGAATGACTGAGAGGAACGTATAGATGAAGTTGATTAGTGTTCGATATATGGTTCTACATATTGTGATATATTATTACGGAACGGTGCAGGCTTCATCCAGTCACTACGTAAACATATTTTCAACATTTTTAAACTACATAAAAGCGATTCGTATTTATAAACATCTCGAGAATCATTTCCATGGATGTGGTTTACTTTTCTAATATTTTTGTTGGAATGAAGGAAAAAAATCGTTTTTCATCACCACCATGCAGCTGGAAACACGTGAAAGTGATGTATTTTTCAATTATTTATTTAGTGTTGCGGGAATGGAACCTATATGTTTTTCTACGTTAACACTATTTGAAACGAATCTGTATTTAATGTTTCCATCTGCATAGGAGAGAAAAAAATTAATATTTTGGTTTCAGAAACATGAGAAAGGATTAAAAGAATGTCGATGCTTTCAACATAATATTAAGATGCTTGTACTGAGTTTGTATAGTTTTAAAAAAAAACTGCTCTGTTTAGATTCGAACATGTTTTTATTTACACAAATGAATTTAATGCTAGTTTAAGCCATTCAAAGAATTTATTCAGCCGATGAAACGACTCTATTGACCGTTATTAACTGTCTTTTAGTCTTCAATTTTGATTGAAGTCTTTTGCTTTGCAGGCAGAACAAGAGGGAAACAGAGGAACGACAAAGCTATGAGATTAGATTTCCCATGGTATTTTAGCCCCCTTACTCTGATCATATACATCAGATCACACTTAAAATGTAGCGAATTTGACGGATTGAATTAATTATTGTTATTGCTTGCCAATGAGCAAAACATAGATACTGCAATAGTATTCAAACCACACCATTGACTGCCTTTCTGGTTGCGAGGCATTTTTTTGCATAATCAATTGAAGAATGAAGAAAGAAATTTTAGGGTTCTTGGTTTCCTGGATTATACAGTTGTTAGTCAAGGAACCTGACTCGTCCAAAAGACGAGAGCTAGTTTAATTGTATGCGAGTGAAGCGAAGCGGAACGTGAGAAAATAAAATTTTCTCAAGTAAAGGGAGCAAAAGGCAGTAGCGGTAAAATCGAGAATATCGAGGACAACTCAAATAAAATGTGTGGAAAGTGGTAACATCGAGTAGAGTTTGACCAGAATTCAGGTGGCTAGTCAATTAAATACCAGTGAAAATGATTTCCACAAAAATAGTTTCCAACTCCTCTTGCGTTTGTGTTTCGCATACATTTGAGCCTCTTCGTAATATGTCACAAAAAATGTCCATATACTGTTCTAGCTGCAGCCCTCGTAACAGTCCCACCCATTTCATAAATTTTTCTTCTTATTTCATCCGCCTGAGTTCTAACTTTGAGTTCAGCGATAAATTGTTAGTTTTGTATTTCAATTTTCCTTTAACCGCAATGCAAATTTGTAATCATCATAAGACCGTGGAAAAACATTATTTATCTTCAAACATGGTCACGTGTCGTTGTCCCTTCATATAGAAACAGAAAGCAATTTAGATAAGAGTCCATGCCTATCTGACTGTATTTCCTCCGAAAGTAAACTGAAAAGGAAATCATGCCTCGATTGAGAATATTATTTCAAAATGTTGTGTCGTTAGGACGATTGTCGAAATATAAAGTGACTTTGAGCGATGATCATTATACATGGGAGAGCATATGGGCACAATATATAAGATCCCCTTCTGGTGAATGACAGAAGAAGAAGAAGAACAATAAACACATCATAACATTCCTCCCTTTCGTTTTCATATTTTCAATTTCAAAAACCCCCCTTCACAATTCAAATGTTCCACGGTTACAAAAATACATTGAGAACAAAGGTATACACACCATGCACCATACAAACTTTGTGTAATAATATTCTCCGTACATAATGCTTAACAAGTCATTCTTAGTCTGTTTCAGTAAAAAAATGTAGAAATAAGAGTTACGAGAAGCAATTTCTTTTCAACATCCATTAGACAAGTACAATGGTTGTGTACAAAAACTACGTGAAGATAGAAGCATGGCTTGTTGACTCTAAATGCAATCCCCCCATTATTTTTACGACTTCATTGATTGATCTGTGTTTGCATAAAACTAATCCATCCATGGGTGATGTACCATTGTACGTTCGTTTGGAAAATGTAATATTTTTTTGCATATAATGTGAGGGAGCAAGCAAGTCAGTCAGATATTGTCATATCCCATCACATGCTGGGTGGTGTTACACGTTTTGGGGATGTTATTTATGATGCTTGTGTATTATTCACACATGCTATTCCGTGTATTACGAGGGGTAACTCACTCGCTGAGATGATGGCAAATCAATTCCTTATTTCCTTGTCAATTTCTCTTGTTTTCACTGTCTATTTCCTCTTTTATATGACATTTACTCGTCAATTCCTTTGAGGGTGGCAAATCAATTACCCTAGTGAGTAACCCCTCGGTGTATTATGTAGTCGAACGCAATGTACTGTTTGTCGGATTAGAAAGAAAATTTGCGCTGCGTCAACATTAATTTGTTTAGTATCACCATCTGGGGCACACCATACAGAGTACATGTTGTAACACAAATATGGGAAAAACGTAAACGCTTTTGGGGTTGAATTGTTGATTAATACAATGCATTTTTGAGTGATTTTGATTTTTATTTGCGTGAATCGTTTGCTGGGGGGTTTTTTTAATTGATGCAAGGGTATGTTGCAATGTAGTCGATTGTGTAAGGCATTATGAATTTTGAATGGTACCATGGGGTTGCGATGATCGGAAATACAGGAAATACTTGATAACCTGCTTTGTGCCACTAGTGACGAAATGAATTTTCATAATAAGTTCTTGTAACTAACTTCCCGTTTGAGCCATTAACAGTAAATAAAGATCCGGCTCTGATCAAAAACCTTGAATGGCCGACATCAAAACACAAAATCAATCGAGCTACATCTCTAACCATTCGGCTATTCGGATACATAACCACTGTGTAGCTAGTGGCGTAGATGCAGCCGATATTTCAAATAGACCAAGACGACATCGAGAAATAGGTAGCGCCAATCTTCTAGCCTCGTTCAAGAACGAAGTTAGTTTATACCGCCAATCTAATTAGATGTGCTGTACTGCATGACATTTAAGAAAAATAAAAAATCAACGAAGAGCACTCTTTTGAATGCATCTGGCTGTATTTTTCGCACGTTCGGCATTTTAAAAGTCAACTTTTCGCAGTTGGTTGCAGAAAACGTTGTAGACAACACGTTGATAAATTGGATGTTTTTTTCGGATCTAAATTCATAGAGCGAAGCATTCTTCTTGCTTTGTTTTTGCCTACGACTGGTGCTTGCAAAAATTTTCCTGATTTTTTTTTAGTCATTTTGACTTTCAGGGTCAGCCTTTAAATATTTTATTTAATTCATAGCCGTTATGCGTTTCTCATTAAAATCGTGTCACGGGTCTCGCATTCGCTATTTCTTCCTTCTCTTCTTGTGTTAGCTCGAATCAGCTTTTGTCGCTGTCGCATTTGGCCGGCCTAACTGAGCTTTGGTCTTCCCCTTTTACTCAAAGGATGTCTATCGAAAGAACTTTTCTCGACGCACTGCTTTCATCGTGGTAGTGGACTTTTTCTCGCCACACTGCTTTCATCGTGGGGGTAGACTTTAGCGAACCATTTATTTCTTTCGGTTTTGACTTTGTCGACGATGGTTTCTTTTATGTTCAAATTGCCTCGCTTATGTTCACTCTTGATGTGATCCAAGGCACATTTTCATCTCTGCTGTTGTCAGATCTCTTCCAAAGTTTTCATACATAGTCCAGCACTTTGACCCATAATGTGAGCGAAGGTCGTACTACTGCTGTGTATATTTTGCCCTTGAGATCGAAGCAATCTAATTGCAATGATTGTTTAATTTGAAAAACTAAAATTGCTGAAAAGACTCGTTACATAGAACACAAACACCCGTCAAAGCAGTTAAGATATATTTGCAACTTCGAAAGAATAAACAATTTCTCTATCTTATCATCGAGCAAGACAAGAGACAACCTTAACACCACCTATAAAAGTTCGTATTCTGTTATACATCCACATCTAGTGTAAACAAAAATCACTTATCGCATGTAAGGAATGCATGTTCCCCCAGTATTTCCATTTTTTTGTTGACTCGAGCAGAGTAAAGAATCTCAACAAGTCGACAATAAATTTCCGTGCTTGCAGTAAAGTCCATTAACTACCTCTCGTCTTCTTATATATCGCAGTGTAATAAACTACCATTCCATATGAAATTTATGAAAAGGATGTCGCCCGTAAGATATGTGGAGTGCTGCTGTAGCTGGAACATAAGTGTGTAGAAGTGTACAATCATTTATTATTAGATGAGATCGGTGAATGTTGAATAAATTTCGATCGTACACACAGACAGATCAAGAGCATTAAATGCATTTCTTATGCTGCACGGTGCAATATTTTTCAGGGATAATAGAGATAACGAGCCGACCGTATATTAGATGTTAAATCTAAATTACCAGCATAAAGGCTGTATGAGGGGAAAGGTAAGCCAATAGTGGGATTGTTCGGTCTGAAGTTTTATAGCCTTTACGGTCTTTCGTACCAATTCGTTTGCGAAATTGTTGGTGCAAATTCTGGTTACTGGTTATTTGAGTGAGGAGACAAAATATGAAGCCGTGAGTGCACCACTTTCAAGCTAACAACGCTTGTTGGAAATGATCGATAAAGTATGTTAATGACCTACTCTCCTGAATGTGCTACCAACGAGATATTTTAATAAAAGAGAACACAATACAAACGAACAATTTGTATGCATTCGAGTGGAACCTAAGAAAGTGGAGACAAGGTATGGTCAACTCGTACAAGCCGGAGGACATACGGATTTTGCAATTTTGTATCTTCGAACGAACTCATCCATCAAATTTGTGATGAAATTTTTTACAATAATGAGTTCGTTCGATGCAAAAATGGAAAATTCTTTTCAAAATCATGCGCGTACGTTTGTTAGCGCGCGTGACGCAAGTCCACACAAAAAAAATTCAAAGAAATTTTTTAAGGACAAGGAACGATATGTACAGCAACTATTTGACTTTCCCCCCTTGTTTTGGAGTGCCCCCAAATATTTTTACCGTAATCTAGGGCTCAATACGAGTTCAACGCACGTCGAAAAATATTAAGATTTGGCCGAGATATGATTTTTCAAAGGACCGTAGATCGTACTAAAATGTAAGAAAAACATCATTTTGAGAAAACTGAAATTGTCTACGTTACTGTTTAGTCCTTTCGTTAGTTCCTATGCAAATCTGGTTGACAGTAACTCCTAAACAAAATAGTAGATCTGCCTGAAATTTGGGCTATAGGTCAAGCTAGATGAAAAATCCGATTTAAAAAATGGGTCATGTCACCCTTTCTTGGGAGCTAGGGCTCCTGGTAACTGCCTTACAATTGCCATATGGCCGAGTAGCTGGCTCATATAGGAAAGCAATTTATTATACTCGGTTCCTATATAGGTTTACGTGCTTCAGTTTTGATAGGAAACTTAACTGCTTCGAATTGTTTGTTTTGATTACTGCGATTAAAGCTCTTGCCTTCGGCTCCCACTAGTCAAAACAAAAACTTGTAGAAAGGTAGGTTACTCATTGACTGCACTCAACATGAATTCGTTGACACCGCTAAATACTTCACATTTGCCAAACTTAATTTTAAACCTTAATGCTCAATTGCTAGCGTTGCTAGTCTTTTAAACGCAGATCATATTGTCTCGGCACTCATGTGTACTTATTTCAATAATGTGGTTTCAGTAGTCCTCTTTATATCATCCAAAGACAATAGATTTTCTGCATTGATTTTTTTTCCAATCTGCTTCAGCTTTTGTGTTGTCGTGTGGTAAAAGACACGCCAATTTATCTTCATTCTTGAATTGTTTTCTCTTTGTTTTTTT
>JANTFA010165994.1:0-10000 GCA_026413405.1 Phytosciara flavipes
CCTGGCCTTACCCAGCTTATCTCACTGACTATGTTTTTAACCTTTGACAGACGGCCAACGCATCCAAAATATTTTTTCTGGCCCATTGCCGCCTTTAATTTTCGGAGTGTTTATTTCGAATCTTCTACTTCAAATCTTTGAACAAAATACTTTTCATCTGCTATACCATATGCGGGATGGCACTCAATAGAGTAATGGTTAACTCGTCTGATTTCCAGTACACTCAAATCTTTCACTTCAATTCTTTGGTTTCAGATTTTGCTAAATAAGTTTCAATCAGCTTGATTTTTTCATTCATTCGCCTGTAACTGGTTCGAATCATAAATCGTAGCTATTTTGTTAATCGCTAAGCGTCGCTAATCATTTCACTGGTTGATTTATACAATTTTCTTCATCACACTGCACATAACTTCTTTATTATCGTCGAAATTCTAGGTCAACCATTAAATTTTTGAACAATGATGAAATTACTAAGTTGCGACAAGAGATTGGTGTACTGAACTGATGATACTTGCACTAAGAATTGTATTTCTTTCATAAAAATTGGATTCCACAATGTTCAAACGCACCCCTTCTTCATCATGTATCACATTACCATCCAGTCATCCAGCCGAACATTGAAACGGAAAAATTTGTTTTTATTTTCATTTTAGAAAAGGAAAAACAAGACAAACAAAACGATCGATTTCAAATGGTGAAAAAATACACCAAAAACTTTGTATATTTAAGTTAACAAGCTGTCAAGTGTGTATTCATCATCATCAGCATCATCAAACCGAAAATTGTACAACAAACATGCAGCAGAAATCCTCTTCTCCAATGGTTGTACGTTACATACCCGATACAACAAATAAAAAGTACAAAAAGATCGTTTGTTTGAACATTTGGTATGAGAGATCGAAAAAATTGATAAAAACATATAATACGAGCAAAGGGAAGTCGTTGGCACAGGAAAACGCAGTTTATAAAACAGCAAAACACATGCTGAAGAAAAATATTTACACTTTGATTTGTTTTCGGGAAATCGATACTTTTCATTTTTTGTTTGCATAATGTAAAGCATTCGGTGTCGAGAAAAAAAGTGCGATGTTCTCTCGCTGTATGTGTCCGATAAGATTTCACTCTTGGCTAATGACGATGAATTTCATATTCTCGAATCAATTAGAGCCAATTACTACATTCACATTAGCGAACATACGACAGCAAACGGTAGGAGTGACGCAAGTTCCGAAAGAGAAACGGTTTCTCATCCAATAGATATTGCTTTATACAATGCGAACATCTGACATACACAATGTAAGCGAAAAACTCTATTTTACCCGTCTTACTACATTAGAGATCATTCATAAAGGAAGTTCATTAATAATTCGTGAGTCAAATGTGTGTTGTTCTCCACCTTACCCTCCAAATATACTCCTTTAAATATGGAACACACCTTGGACTCACGGAAACGCATATTTGTCGAGTTATTAATGATTTTAAATCTGTGTAGGAACACTGGAGATAGGATGTCTTTTATGGATGATTCCTTACTTATATTCGACGAAAGTGTATTGGTTTGAAGTAGCAAATAGGTTGGAACGGATGATATTAGCTGTATTGAGAAGGCATGAAATCGAAATTAACACTTCCACCCATTCCAAAATATATTTCAAATTACTTTAATACATACTCGGCATGTACTTCGTTCGGGCTCCTCATCGGTTTTTGCACGCATTCAAGTCAAAACAAGGTCTCGCATTTTTGTTGTGAAACAGCTTTCCTTATTTTCAGTGGATTCAGTGGAGCTCAAGGCACTTGACTATCCAAAGATGCAATGCAATAAGTTCTCTCGGCTGAATACAGCAGCTTGATGCTCAACTTGATGAAATTTATTTTTTTTGTCAAATTGAGCTTCCATACAAACCTTACGCGTTGCGACAATAGATACGCAATAGCAATTTATGCAACCAAGTTACATACCATTTTTTTGATAAAAGCGAACCCACAACTGTGTTTTAGATCAACAAGCCTCGTTAACTTATTTTTTGACAAGTGTGCACACTACAGAGTTGCTCAAGTCTTCTGTCATAAAATTTTTTACGAATTAATGAATTACTTAGCAATATCCAATGTAAGCTCTGGCTTACTGCCCGCCACATGCAAGATTTGAAATTAACCAGAAATGTTCCAGCATGTAATGTTGCTATGCAATGTTCAACTTCGTATTGCTATGTTTTCTTCGGAATGTGACTTTTTGGTCAGTCTGAATGAAAAATAGTATATATCACACGGAATGAAAACGTGGCGAAGCCGTCCTTGATGACCGCTCCGCTGCGCTCTGCTCTATCTTTATGGATGTTTTCACCACTTGAGTCAAAAACAAACCTTTTTGTTCCTAGTGGCACATACACGGCCTACATTTATCACTCAATTTCATAAATAACTATAGCATTGAGTTGCAACGAAAATTTTACTTTTCGTCACTACGTTGAGAAAATAACTACTTCAATGAATTGCGTAGAGGATTACGCGTAAATCCATTTTGTCATTGATTTTTATGTGCGCGTGTTAGTATGTTTATTCCTTATCTTGAATAAAATTCAAGTTTCTGATAAACGATTGCATTAATTTGTTGAACATTTTTCGCTATCAAAGTCTTCTGTCGTCACCTTCACTGTCGAGAAATAATTTGTCGCATAACTTTTCCAGAAATGCGTAAACTTTTGTTGTCACTTTCTCTGATTTTGTTATGGCAAGAAGGACTGGCTCTGGGACGATTTTTAGTTGATGTAACGGAATATCCGATTGGGAACTTTAGTTCAACTCGTGTGAAATGCCCAGGTACAATCATAACACGCAGACATGTGCTAACCACTGCGGATTGTGCCACTCCTACAAATAGCTCTTATTTACTCGGCGTTAGACTTCACTTTGGCCTCGGAAGTACTGCTGAACATCCGGCTCAACGAGCATTTATTCATCCCAACTACAAAGGAGACATCTTGTCGAATAATATTGCAGTTGTTCAGGTAACCATAGTCTTTGAGAGTTTGTTTTTCTCCTTCTAATAAACTTCGAAAAATACACAGTTTGAGGACGAATTTAATAGCAACTTACTCACACCTAGAAGGCTTGGTGCACTACCAACTCATTTTTTCATATGCTCTCTATTCGGTTTCGGTGGAGCTCCACTTTTTCCAGAGACGGTAGTCGTAGCTCCCTATGTACCGGGACATTGTTTTTGGAACCACACACAGGCACATTGCACGGAACACGGTCGACAAGCACGAGCTTGTGCGGCTTTAGTTGGATCGCCGGTCGCCTGCAATCATCAGTCGGTTGACGGAATTTTGCTTCGAACTGGCTGTCTAGAAGACAGGCTGGGACGAAATTTGCAGGCATATCACTCTGTTGACGAGTTTAGAGATTGGATTGAATCGGTTTCGGGTGCAGAACTTGTAAATCAAATTTCAACAATGCTCGTATTATCAGCACTTGTTATCGGTTTGAGGAATTTCGTGTGAACATTGTTCAGTGATTTTTGATAAGGGCACAAAATTTGAGTGGAGAAATTTTTCCTAAAAAAATTCTCTTTTTGTGAAATACAGTGACGGGGCAGTGATGCACCCGAACTCAACAAAAATGCAGCTGTAAATTGAATTGGAAATTCGAATAAAGTTGTAAAGGTAGTAAACACAGCAAAGGATTTGTTTCGAATTTGTTCGAAAATGCTGTTTATTTTACAGGGTAGACAATGAGTCAGGCCACCCTAGGATACACCTTTACATCTCTTGCACAGAATACCGCGAAGCGCAGGAATTGGCTACACAGCACTCATATTACGGATATCAATGATTACAAACAAATATTCCGAACTTGCACTTCCGATATTTGAATGGCTTAAGACAATTTTCTTAACTACTGCTACTTTTTATTGGTATTTCTATTATTCAATCGGATGATTGCGTTGAATCACTTCTTATTATTATCAAAAGTGATAACTTGAGTAGATAGTAAGTTATTTTGTATCACGATGATTAAAAATCCATCGGATTGAAGCCCTCGGATACTTTAACTCATATGGATACGAGATACATCAAACTGCCTTCCTAAGTGTTATAGTATTAAATTATTATGGATTCAGTGAAGATACATTTATTCTAGGCTGTATAAGGTGGAGATGTTGTCCAAGGCTGCATACTGGGAAGGTTTTGCCATCTGCCATTTTCAAGGTAAATGGTGTTACACCGCTCCTATACAAAATAAATCTCACCACAGACGAGTTTGTATGACGTGGTGAAAGTTTTGTGAGAAAAGTGGTGTGTCAGCCGATTCTGTTTGGCAACATATAGCCTTGGTCTTGCCAATCAGATAATCGGCTGGCAAACCACTTTTCATGCAAAAATTTCACCACGCCATACTAACCTATTTGTGGTGAGTTTTTTTTCGTATGCGAAAGGTGTGACATCACTTATCTGAAAAAATGGTGAAACCTCCCCAGTATCAAGGCTACACCTATGCTGGGAAGGTCTTGCCATCCACCGTTTTATTATGATTAATGGTCTCAAACCTTTCACATACAAAAAAACTCACCTCAGATAACTTGTGTATGGCGTGGTTAAGTTTTTGCATGAAAAGTGGTGTGGCAGCCGATGACTTTATTGACAAGACCTCTTTATTGTATAGCCTTGCACAGTATGCAGGCATGCTCTTACTTTGCGTGCGTAAATATTCATTTCTCCGGTACCAAGGCAACTGTCTAGCAACGTCACAGAGTTTGTTAGGAAAATTGAAGGGATCCAAATTGGACAGTGTATCTCGAGAATTTCATAAACTTGTAAGATCAATGAACGTCAAAATCAGGTATGGTCAGTTCATACAAGCCGGAAAGCATAGCGATTTCAAATAAACAAAATCACCTCTCATGAGAGGTGAGTTTGTTTATATGAAATCGCTATGTCCTCCGCTTCATACAAAGTTTGACATTCGACCATATCTGGTTTATACTTTCCTTGTGTAACACAGTGCTATGAAATCTCTGGTTTCGATCCCTTTACTTTGAAGACGGGATGTATGGATGGTACCTATAAATATCGTTCCTAAGTTATACCTCAACTGAAATTTTGCGTCAATCCGAAACGCAACATTTCTATTCAGGAACTTTTCATGAAAATAGCTATTACGCATGTCTGACGAGACAGTGCTAAAAATTAATTTCATTTTCACAGCGTGAGTCACGTAATAGTAATTTTGTGTAATAAATTGCGTGGAGATTACACGTAGATTCATTTTGTCATCGATTTCTATGTAAGCTTGTTACTACTTACATTCACTCTTTATCGGAAACATAATTTAGAGCTCTGATAAGCGATAATACTTGTTGAACATTTTTGGCTCATCACATTCTCACAGTCTGCCGTCGTCACCTGTACACTCAAGAAATAATTTGTTTCAGTTCAATTACGGTGTTTTCGAGTTTGTGATAACTTCTTCAGAAATGCTTAAACTTGTGTTGCCACTTTTACTGGTTTTCCTTTGCGAACAAGGACTATCTCAAGAACGTTTTATAGCTTCAATAATAGAATACCCGACTGGGAACTTTGGCGCGTCTCGCTTCAAGTGTCCAGGTACAATCATAACAGACAGACATGTGCTCACAACTGCGGATTGTGCAACTCCCACAAATAGTTCCTATTCATTGGGCATTCGAATTAGCTTCGATTTCGGAAGTGGTGGGTCCGGTTCTACAGAAGTTCCGGCTCGAGGAGTATCCATTCATCCTAACTACACAGGAGACATCTACTCGAATAATGTGGCAGTGGTTCGGGTAAGAATTTGTTCATCAAAAAACTTTGATTGTGTTTTTCTTTGCTAAGTAACCTCAACAATTACACAGCTTGACGGCGTATTTAACATCACTACACTTCCACCTAGAAGGCTTGGTGGAATACCATCCAATTCTACCGCAACATGCACTCTGTTCGGTTTTGGGGGAGCTTTACTTTTCCCAGAGACAGTAGAGGTAACACCATATACACCGGAAAATTGTTATTCAAACTACACACAGGCTTATTGCTCGGAACATGTTCCACTAACACGACCTTGTGTAGCGTTAGTTGGCTCACCGCTCGTCTGCAATCAGCAGTCGGTTGACGGAATTTTACTCCAAACTGGTTGCCTAGAAGAAAGTCCAGGACGATATCTTCAGCCATATCACTCTGTTGACGAATTTAGAGATTGGATCGAATCGGTTTCGGGTGCAGAGCTTGTAAATCGAATTTCAACAATGCTCGTAGTATCAGCACTTGTTATCGGTTTGAGGAATTTTGTGTGAACATTGTTCAGTGATTTTTGATAAGGGGTTTTGTCGGGACGCAGAATTTAGATGGAAAAGTTTTCGTAGTGGAATAATCGTCCTCGAGAATGTGGGGTAGCTAAACTTATTGTTAATTGAATTATGATCACCCTCAGAAGTTCGAATAAATTGTTGGTGGTGAACAGAACAACAGGTGTGTCTCGAATTTCTTTTATCTGAAGAGAACAGTTTGAGTATCCGAGTCGAGTATCTTTGAACACCTTCTGACTTTCGTTGAAGAAAGTTCGATTTAGCATTGAATTAAGCAAAAGAATTTTCGATTAACGAAGCCAGTTTATTCTCTAGAATTTTACAATGTAATTCCTACATCTCCTTCCAGTGAATCAATCTTACGCTAGAAACCGTTTTTGCATATCCGAAGCTTTGAATCATCGTTCGTCGTGAATATTACACTTACAACATACTTTGCTGCTGGATAGTTGAACAGTGATCGTTCAAAACACTCCTGATAACCAATGCGGACCGTCATTGGATGCGCACCTGCAATTTTCAATCTGACATCGTTCAAGTCAACCGCATGATTCGAATGGAACAAAAAATTGCTCGGATTGCAATGCGGCAAACTTAAATGTCTCATGTTCAACGAATTTCTAGCGAATGGCATCACGACGTCTTTGAAAACCAACAAAGCAGAGCCGACATTTAGCTCAAAACGTTGTAAGCTTGGTAGCTGTCGCGATAAAACGGAAAGTGCTTTGTGCAACTGAGAGTATCCACTGCGAAAGTAAACAATCAACTGTACCAACGACTTCAGAGACGACACGAATGTTAACTCGTCGGGTATTTCACATAGATAGGTGTGCAGACATCGAATCGGTTGAAGGCCATTGATCATGATCAGGTTTTTGTATTCATCTCTATTCATGTCCCCCGTCATATGTATATCCAGCCAACGAAAGCGCCCTTCTTTATTGAAATCTTGCAGCTCCGATAACATTGCTAATAGATCGTGATGCACTTGTACCTGCATCTGTTCAATGTTGTTGTGATGATGGCGCCAAATGGCTGTCGTTAATTGAGAACCGGACGACGAAACGCTTTTAATTTGCGGGTTCAGTTGGAAAAAAATTTTCACCAGCTGATCGAAGTCCATTTTCAAATATTCTGTGTCAATGTCCATGTGTACAGTTTTGATCGTCGGGTATTTATGCACCATCCAGAAAGCGTCGAAGTGATCGCGCGTCCAAATTTGGAACTTTTCGATTTTCCGGCAGTGTTTCAACAGCAATTCATGTATGTCCACGCGGCAGTGCGGAGTGCGCACGGAAAGTTTTGATAAATTTTCCAAACGATTTTCAATCACTCGAACGTTGGCACTTTTTAACCACCCTTCGATGTCTAATTGAAGGCTGCGCAACACGGCACTACATTCATTGTTGACAAAATCGAACAAATCTTGCAACGGTTCGTGCGTTCCTTCCGATTCAATGCGAACGTTTCGAATGCATTTCGATAGATATTTCCGATAGTTTTTCGACTTATCTTCGATGTAAATATGCGGCTCATTGTTAACAAGGTCCCGTCTTACAACGATTCGTTCACCGGGATATTGACGAGGGAAATGACCGAATGCCAATTCTTGCATTCGGTGGCATGTGAAGCTCATTGAACATAAATCTGCTGGCGATAGTTTCCATAAAATGTCATAAATACAATCGTCGTTCAGGTCCAACAGCTCCAACTCTTTAGATGGTGACAATTCACTTCGTTTTGCCTTCTTTGCGGTCGGTTCCATGACTTATCTTGAATTTTTTAAGAAGAGGCTCACAATCAAACCGTGTTTGTATTTGTATTACATAATTTACTCTGTGTACTAGATTTACTAACGGAAAGATGACAGATGACACATTGCCGAACTGTGACACCGATGTTATCAGAGAGATGATATTGCGGCTGGGAAACCATCTGGTCTGAGGTCTCTGAAGTATCAATCGTGCCGATTTATCAAAGCACTGTAAACTAAGGTTAGCCTTGCTGTAAACAGGCACCAGAACATTTTTGAAACAAAGGACCAACTCGACGCAGTATATAATAGTCAGAATTTGTCACTGCGGGTCCCAAAATAAGAGGCTTTTTGGTTGAATTCATTCAAAATGCGAACATAGTAGGAGGGTTTTGGACTCAAGTGGGCATCGTACAGAGTTTACGAGAGCGATTCTTGCCAATGCTGTGGCGAGCAAGGCTATACACTAAGGAGACTATGGCATCCGTTATTTTTTCAAGTAAATGGTATCATACCTTTCGCATACAAAAAAACTCACCACAGCTGGTGAAGTGGATCTGTCTGCATTCATTACATAACTGACAATTTTGTGATAAGTGTTGAACTCACGAGAGTGTAGTTAAGCAAAAAGCTTTGAAAACATTTATTTTGACAAGTTTAGAGTTTGCGTATCCGAACCGAAGGCGAAGTATGAAACTGCACGAGTCAAAATAACAGTTTATACAACGAGGTGCTTAAAACACCAGTGAGTTCGCGAGTCTCATACGTTGTCCCTAATTGATGGATTACTTTCAGTATTCAATGTGGGTTTTCAACCAGTGTCCCATGCGGAAAGTTGTTATTCCATGTACATGTACATGTAATGAACACTTTCCACTAGAGCAAAAAACTTGCATGTAATGATCAATTTCCGCGAGGTGCATATATGTAAACGTACTGATAAGTTTCCGCATGTAAAATTCCTAGAAGTATCCCATGACTTACAAAGAATTAGCCACGTGTGCTGATATAACGAATGTGATTCAATTCCATATTTCATTCATATAACAATACTTACTCAGAAACACCATAACTCAATCAACCGTAAACGAATGTCGTATTTATTAACGTCTAATGCTGACATCTTGCATAACCCATCGCATCTCTTAAAACAATTTGTTCATTTCCACATAGAAAATTATTGAATTTTTTCTCTCTTCTTTTCTACCGACCCAGAGTGTAAAGAGTCATAATATTTAACCTTATCCAGTTAAAAGATCGTTATTTTAACAAACAGGCATAAATTTGATTGTTTTTGCCCTTTTCGTAACCCCTTTCAATTTAATTTAATCGTAACGGACATGGAGCATTGTTTGAAATCAATTTTGATTGTCATCTTTTCTGTGTGTATTATACATTAACGTTCAAAATCGTTGTTGATAATTGAAATTGTGCTACTTGTCGTAATACTTGAGAACATTTCCAAAGTCTTCGTTCTTTTTTCTCATTAAATTTTAGTTACAGCATTCTTTGGAGAAGCTGCAAGCCAAAGTTAAACGCATTTTCTCCGGATGTTGTCTGATCGTAAATTAAACAAGGACGACCTTAGACAGTTTATGTTTATCGACTATAAGAAACCAGTGGTATGGTAGTGATCTAAGTTTGACATTCTTAACCGGAAGAGACGGTAAAGCTATGATCGTTATTATACTAAGCCAAATTTTACTAGGTCCCACCTTTTAGATGGGTCAGGTTCCTTGACTGACAGCTACTATTTAATCCTGATGATCATTTCATTTAATGATTTCAATTTCCTTTAATTCTCCATTATTGAACTTCCGTATCCTCGCTATTCACTTTTAAAGTTTTAAAGTCTACAAAAATACTAACAATATAACCTAAAAATAACTCTAAATTTAACACTATCATCTGTAAGATCA
>JANTFA010166082.1:0-19765 GCA_026413405.1 Phytosciara flavipes
TCGAAATGCTTTCGGATGGTAGGATATTAATATTAAGCCACCTTCTATGAACGGAACGTAATAACTAATTAAAAATGAAGTGAGGGAGGAAGGCAGAGAGGGAGGAGATAGTCACTTAAAACTTTGATACGAAAAGAAAAATCGCATTAGAATTTAGGATTAAATTTTAGGATTTTTTTTTTTGGGGTTTGTTTCTTTTAAGCAAACTTTACGAAATTCAGCAGCATTTCACAAATCGCATTTATATAAATTAGTGTAAAAGTGGAACGTTGTTATGATTTGTTAATAAGTTCTTTCTTTTAGTGTAACACAGACACATAACACACACACTCACACGCAAATAAAAACATATTTTTATAAATAAAAATTCTTACATACGATAGTACCTTCTGTTATCTAGTGTTTAGTGATTGGATAGTGTTGAACGACATAGTTTTAGTGATTTTTGTAAAGTGTCTTTTTTGCCGTATTTACACAATTTATTTTATGCAAAAAACAAAAAACAGAAACATTCTTCACTGTAAATTAGAATTAGAGGCTTTCAAATTGAAAACGAAATATTTTCATCAATGGTCATTTCATACAGGAGGCGGAATTTTGAAAACCGACACAGTTTCTGTTCCGGTGTTTTTTGCTTGACTTTTCGACATGCAAAATTCATGAAAACCCAGCAAACCACAGAACATGTGTCGGTTTTCAAAATTCCGTGCGTGTAACATAACTTTGTGTAGAGAACAAATTTTGATGGAGTCCAGTTTTTGTGTGAATTTTGTTGATCCGAGGTCATAATTTATGTCACACAAGAACGAGACCTTTTAACATTTTAACCTGAGTTATGTTCAATGAATGAAGTCTAATTTGATGTTTCGTATCCAGATCAGTAAAAGAATCCCACGTCTTCAGACTGAAATACTTTTACTCTTCGTGATACGAGATGTCATAGTTGTTTACATTGGATGCTACGAAAGTCAGTCATCACTTGAGGGAGATATTTTGTGATGGAAGCAAACTCACAAGGGTGTTCTTTGAGCAACAAGCTTCGCTAACTGTCTTTTCGACAAGTGTAAAGTGTGCATATTCGAGAGCGAGGTACGTCTACTCACTTGTCGAAAAACAGATACCGAAGCAAGTTGCTCAAAAGTACACTTTTGAGTTTTCTTGTGTCATAAAATGGTTTTCAAATCAATGAATTACGTAGCAGCATCCAATGTAAGTCTGGCTTACTGCCATACACATGCGAAAGTTGAATTTCACATAAAATTTCATGAGAAATTAACGAGAAAATATTCCACCAAGTAATGGAGCACTTTCGTTGGAGGCATATTGCTATGTAATGTTCAACTTTCGGATGGAGCAGGCAGTAAAATTATTTCCAATGCTATTTTAGTGTACCAGTGAGGTTGATGATTTTCCCTTTTGGGGGGGAGTTCCAACACACCTCCCTAGTATAATAAAGCATTCTCCATGCTGAAAAGGAATGACAGAAATGGAAGAAAATGTTTTTCTGTAAGCTTTTAAAAAAGAATTTATCGTTTTTTTAATAAACGAAATGGAAGTGATTGTTCTCATAGTCTGCGCAATTTATTTTTATTTTTATTTTGTTTGTTTAAAATGAAATTAATTTCTGATTGAATTTTCTAGATCCATTTTTTTTATCGTAAGACTGAATTTTTTTTTGATATTTTATATTTTTAATGATTTTTTTTTGATTTCGTGGAACTGTTTTAAGAAATTGAAAATTCGAATGGAACAGATTCGACGACAGAATATTATTTAAAAAAATAAATAAATATTTGTTTGAATAAAACTAAAAAAGAAAAAATGTTTTAATTTTGACCCTGGCTGGCTCCTGGCTGCATATCAGGTTAAAGTGATGATCGTTCATTACTTTCCTTGCACTCTTTGAAAACATAAATTCCCCTCCAGTGGTTGTAGACCTTCATACTACCTATTATATCTTGTCAACCTTCGATCTGCTACCCTATCTCAAATGAAAACTGTTCATCAGAGCTTATCTTTGAGCAAATTGCGGAAAGTGGTCATACATGTTTGCCCTCTACTTCCCGCGGAAAGTGTTCAATACATGTACAGAGCTGGATTCATTGATTCGGAACAATTTCGTGATACGAGTGGAACACACAAGTTTGTACTCAAGCAACAAGCTTTGGAAGCAGTCATTTTAATTAGTGTAGCTGTCACTCCACACTTGTCAAGATAACAGTTTCCAAAGCTTCCTGCTTAAATACACACTCGTGAGTTCGACTTGAATCACAAAATTGTCCCTTATGTAATGAATGACTTCCGCCCGAGCTTCCAGAGTAATCTACTATTCGCTCTATCCGGTCAAAAATGAATCATTGATGATGGCAGGCTGACCACTTCTCTTTTTTCCCGTTAATTTATGATTCTCCTTATTTTCACTTTCATTTTGATTGAAAATAGTGTTACTTAAAGCAGACCAGTCGCTTCGCTGGCAATTAAATTCCTTAAGAGCAATCATCACTGAGCTCAAAATGTAGCCTACATTGTGGCGTTTCGTATTTTGTTTTCGCTGATATCTTTTTAAAGAAAAACCTTTTTCAAAAATGTAAGACCATTATTTTCTCCGCAAATGTGCTAGCTTTCAGTGAAAAATAGATTTGCTTGTGTCAGCTTGACCAGTGTCGAGAAATACTAGCGGATTTCCGAATTTTTCATAATCCGCTAACATTTCTCAGCGCTGGTCAAACACATACAAGCAAATCTACTTTTCGTTCAAAACTAACACACAAAGTTTTTTGGAGGGGTACCCAAAAAATGAGTATACCTATGAGTAATGGGACCGCAGTATACACCGAAAAACCGTTCGGCAATATCTGAGCTGACCCTTCCCCATAGAATGTTCTTCAAATTTCAATTTTTTCCGGGTCTTGTATAGATTTTCACGGTAGTCATTGAAGAAAAAAAGCAAAATTTGGAGGGGTACCCAAAAAAAGAGGGTTTTTGTAGGACTGAAGGAACCTTAGAGGACTCAGAAAATCCGTTCCCCTTATCTGAGCTGATCCTTCGAGAAAACTTTTTTTTGTTTGCACATTTGCTTGTACCGTGCACATTTGCGGAGAAAATAATGGTCTTACATTTTTGAAAAAGGGTCTCTTTAAAAAGATATCAGCGAAAATCACATACGAAACGCCACGATGTAGGCTACAGTGGTGATTGCTCTTAAAGCAAATGCTCCAGTTTGAATATGGTTTACGTAAAGGAGTAACTCGAGTAATTTTTCCACTTCAGTCTTTGGAGCGGATTGATTCCAGTCAAACAAATAATTCTTCATAAATCATTCATTCATTCATTCATTCCCCTGCCTGCACCATCCATATCAATAAGTTATTTTCTTACAAAATTTCTGAGGCTCTTTTCGTCACTTTTGTAGAAGGGTAAAATCTCAACATCAGTGTCATTCAAAAGCTTCACGCCAGAAGGTTAGTCAAGTCGATGAAAACAGCTTCCCAATATGTTGTAGAATTTTAACTAATTGATTTTATGTCGACAAGTTTTGTAAATTGCTATTTTCTCTAGTAGTTTCGAAACAGAACAATGTTTCGTGTGTAGTGCATTAGCTCTCTACACCAACTAAAACGTTTTACATGAGGCTTAGATGATCATGTCTTCCTGAGATTTTGAACTATCGAACAAACTTCAAACTCCTGAATCCCCCTTATTTTGCGCCTGACACCTCCTCCTACGATTTCTTTCATTAAGGAGATCGATTTTTGAGTGGACGACCTGAATATGGTTGTAGAGTTACTCTTTGACCTTACTTTTAGTCATGCATAATTTGTCCAACAAGAAGAGGAAAATTTACCACAAACCTACCCAAATCACAGAAATGGTGTCATGTTTTACTTACCCCAATTTACTCGCTCATTCAATGCTCATCGCTGATAGGTAAATGGGAAAATTGCGCTGCTTCTTTCATAGTCAGCCCGGCTCAACTTAAAAACCCGTTTTGCAAGGGAAATATTCTCGTGTTTCTGTGAATTCATTTTACATTGTTATGGAATGAGCCTGTCGTTTCATTTTACATTGTTATGGAATAAGCCTGTCGTTCCAATTTAATCCAAAAATTCAAATAAATCCGGCTCTTCTAAACAAGCCTCGTCTTCTGATTCTTGGTTGTATTGCACCCGCTCCCGGTATCGACCAGCTGGTCTCCCCTTATATTTATTTAGGGGCAGGCCACGAACTGCTCGTGACAATTTTGTCAATGCTCGGATTTCGCCGGTGATGCTTTGGAACCTTTAAGATGAAAATTATTTGTCAATGGAATGAAAGATCTCGCGCACATATTTTGGTCTATTTACAGTTCTTTGGATGTGTTTCGCCGAATTATTCTCAAGTTGTTGATTCTTCTTGAGTAAGCCAAAAGCTGACTCCGGTGGGGACGACGAATTAGCAGTCTTCGAGTACCAATACGCGATACGATGTTTTGTCGACGATACCGGCGACTAAGACTGCGCTCTCTGTGTGAACTTCGTCGAATAAGTGGAGTTAACGATCGCTCACGACTGATAGAGTTACGTCGAAACGGATTCAAATGACTGCGGAAACTCCTTAGTCGACGATACCGCGAAGTCGTGATATTATAACGTCGGCTTACACTTGTCTCTCGTTCGTTATCACTCCGCTGCGGACTGTGCCGGATATTCGAAGTTACCGAACGGTCTTTGCTGATAGAATCACGTAGGAACGGGTTCAGACGACTATGAACGCTCTTTCGTCGGCGATATCGTCGTGTCGGAGTGTAGTGTCCATGACTTCGACTTCGACTTCTCTCTCGTTCGTCATCACTACGTTGCGGACTTTTGCGAATGAAAGGCGTTAACGAACGCTCACTGATGGAATCTTGCTGGGATGGGCTGTGATTACTTCTATATCGTTTGAACGGACTTGCCGAAGAGCGTACAAATGGATTACGTTTTCTGTGTGGACTTCTTAGTCGTTGTGAAATGTCCGACAAATGTAGAGTCTCAAGCCGTGTTTGAAGTTCTTGTCGACGCGGTGAACGGTCTTCTCTCTGATCTCGACTTTCTCGTCGATAATTATCGTTTCGATCCGGACTCTGATCGAATTGTCTCTGAAGAATGCGATTTTGAAGCATTCGCCGGTTCGGTGAACTGCGTCGTAACCGTTGAATACGATGGAAGTCTACGCCTCGGAATGGATTCGGGTCGGATTCAATTCGTCGATAAGTACTTCCAGATCTGGAGTAAATATTGTAGTGGACATGAACAGACCCCTTTGTCATCTGCAACAAAAGAACGACAAAAATGTCAGGAATTTTTTCGCAAACAAAATGAAGCCATGCATCTCTACGCACATTTATGCCATCGTTCTTTTAAATCAACAAATAAATTCAATAAATGGAATTGGAATTACCTTCATGATGATTTGATAATTTCCCGTGGATTTGGATTAAGTTTTCGCAGGACCTCGAATCAACAAGTTGTGCACCACGTCAGTTGAACATTTTTCTTTTATTGAAATGGCGGTTCTATTGTTTCGATCAAAACAAAAGATTTCGAACAGAATCACTCAATGGGGGTGTCGAACTTAAAGTCATAAAATTTTGATGCGACACAGTTTTCGACCAGTTTGACTGCTAAGTTAGCATTAGCACATATGATGTACACACTTGAGTGACATTCAATTACATCGGAAAAGACAAAATTAAGCTAGATTTCGAGTCTTATTATGTCTCAGCACTTCAAACGCATATCATTTAGCTAAAATTTTATTAAATTAGTAGTTGCGAAAGTCAATTAAACATAACTGGTCTCAGGGTCAGCTGTCAATAATTCATGAATGAGAAGAAATTGAGAGTTGAGTTCAGTTTTCAGTACTTTGTATGGAATTTCTTTTATTTTGAAGTGTGATCCCAAGACCAGTTACATGTAACTTACTGATCAAAAAGTGATCAGATAGTATATCACCTAATACAATGGTTGAGAAATTGGGACATCTCGATGCATTTCTTCAGCGACAGCAGACCGTATCTGTTTCGTGCTCTGCAACCTTAAAATGTATTTCGTTAACTGATTTTTTTCGAAGGTTTTTCCTGTGGCGTTTCCTATTTTTATAGTATTTCAGTAGTTGCTCCGTTCAATATCTTTAATCTAGAAGTGCTTGAATGGAACGCGAGCCGACTCTCGACGGATTTTAACATGCTTCACAATAAGAGAGGAAACATAAGAAGCGGTAAACCAAAAATACTGAATACTTGAAATAGAAGACAATTAGAAGTCACGAGACTCAAAAACAGAAGAGAACTTCTTGATCAGTTGAAATCAACACATGGTGCTTGTGAGAAACAAAAACCGTCAAACGAAAACTTCAAATATTTGTGCCAAAAACATAATTCAATTTCGAAGAACTGACCATACACTGTCAAAATGCGAATACTGTCCAATTGCCAGCAACTTCACACCCAAAGAGGACATTGTTGTGTCAATCGATTGAAGTATAATCACACCCAAATCAGATTATTGTTGTAGTTTATTCAAACAAAAGTATCGTACAAGTTGCTTTAATCGTTGCAGTTAACTAAAAAATATCAATTTTAAACGTTTGCCGTGTCAGGCATAGCATGAAAGTCTAAATACATTCGTCATCGCATTGATATTGTTGCGAAAATCGTGAAAACATTTTCGTATAAGTTCTGTTTGCGACATTTTTGTTTCTGAATTCTGTGTTACATCCAGTTGAAAAGTGCATTTTATTGAGCTGTGCATTCGTAGAATTTCCGCTTGAAATAATGGGAACATTGGGTGATTTTGGACAAATTGCATTGAAATGGGATCCAAAGAATTTGGAAATCCGTACAATGTCGGTGGAGAAAACACTGGAGCCACTTGTTTTGCAAGTTACAACATTGGTGAACACAAAAGGTCCCAGTAAGAAAAAGAAAGGTAAAAAAACGTTGATTGAAATGTCAGTGTGTTTATTGATCTAGCAGCCCCATACAAAACAGCAATTTACATTCATGAATCATTCGGCATTTTTGTTCTGGAAATGGTCAGATCGGAAATTTGAAATTTCACATTTTTAATTCGATGAAATTGAGTAAAATGTAAACACAACAGGCCTAAAAGGTGGCCAGGGCTCATTATCCATCTTCTAATGTACCTTGGCCTCTTTTTCTGTATGTAATTCTCTGAATTTATGACAACATCCACGCTCTCATTACTGAAGGAAAGTCTTAAGAACTCAATTTGAGAAGTCATCAGAACTATAGGCATTTCCATTCGGTATGAAAACAGAATGTGCACGTTCCATCACACTGAACAAGCAATCAGAAGATTTTCTTTCGCTTCCCTTTGTTTACTCCCGATGCCATTTGCAGCAAGTCCATATCATCGCATGTTGCAAGCTATTCAATCCCAATCCTTTCTCTATTGCCTTATTTCAGGTAAATCAAAACGAGCATCGGCATTGGTGGCAGCCGTTGAGAAAGCAACGGATAATTTCATCGAACGTGGTGAACAGATCGCCAATGAGAATCCAGATATCAAGCAGGAAATGCTGGAAGCTGTCGATGAAGTACGAAAACATGGAAACGCTATGAGCAGTGCTGCTCGCGAATTTTCAGAGGATCCGTGCAGTTCGTTGAAGCGCGGCAACATGGTGCGAGCATCGAGATCACTTCTGTCA
Source organism: Phytosciara flavipes (assembly GCA_026413405.1). Lineage (NCBI taxonomy): Eukaryota > Metazoa > Arthropoda > Insecta > Diptera > Sciaridae > Phytosciara > Phytosciara flavipes. Next base: position 7,690 of record JANTFA010166082.1, read on the forward strand.
GCTGTCACTCGTCTATTGATTTTGGCGGACATGGTCGATGTTCATTTGCTGTTGAAATCGTTACATGTGGTCGAAGATGATTTGAGTAAATTGCAAAATGCTTCCAGTCAAGATGAATTGTTGAACAACATGAAGGTTTGTTGGGTGTCTTGAATTTTGAGAGTGATGATTATCCTGTGTATTTTTCATATTCCACAACAGCAATTCGGTCGAAATGCCAACGAACTGATTAAGCAAGCAGCTAAACGTCAACACGAGCTCAAAGATCCCCAGTTGCGAGATGATTTGGCAGCAGCTCGTGCTGTTTTGAAGAAACATTCGACCATGCTGTTGACAGCATCGAAAGTCTACGTGCGCCATCCCGAATTGGAGCTGGCTAAAGTTAATCGGGATTTTGTTTTGAAGCAAGTATGTGAAGCCGTTAATACAATCAGTGATGTGGCTCAGGGAAAATCATCACAACCAACTGATATGTACACTGGTGCTGGTGAGCTAGCGGCTGCTCTGGATGACTTTGATGTAAAACATTTAGATATCCAAGAATTTGGGCGCACACTTTCTAAAACAAAAACAAATTTTACATTTCTCTAGGACGGAGTCATTATGGATCCATTGGCGTACAACGAAGTGCGATCCAGGCCATCACTGGAAGAGCGCTTGGAAAGTATCATCAGTGCAGCTGCATTGATGGCCGACGCTGATTGTACACGAGATGAGCGACGTGAACGAATCGTTGCCGAATGTAATGCCGTTCGTCAGGCATTGCAGGACTTGTTGTCCGAGTACATGGCCAATGTGAGTACGATTGTGTAGCGATTTATCAAATTTGTCGCAATTCGTTGTCTTATATGAGCAAAAACAAAACTTATGAATTCAGTTAATGGCAGCCCGAGCACGACGAATGGTAAATAGATAAAATGAAAATCTTATGGACAAGTAAAACGTTTCTTTCCCTTTGTTCTTCTTTGTCGCTGTTTAGTTTACGCTAGAGACACTTTGTACAGTTTGTGTGCTCCTCTTTCATACAAAATCCCGTTAAAACTCGATGAGTAAAAGCGAAAAATCTGGCAGCGTATTTTTGTCAGGGTCGATACACCCGTTTGCCGGTGTGATTGTATCGGTAGAGAGTAGTTATATCACCGTCCAAAGAAGCAAAAATACGCTGGAAGATTTTGCCTGTTTCCAATTGTGATCAGTATGCAAGGCAGTGTTCCCTTTAAAAGTCCCCACGCATTTTATATTCCCAGCGCTGGATTGTTGTTTGTGACCAATCTTCAAACTGATGTTGACATCTCGTGTTAAGCTTCGATTAACGATTTTATTGCCAAAAGAAAGTTCAGTTTAACAAAACACATCTCATCCTCCTAACCCGTTTGATTGCATCAGCTAATTGCACCCGGTCATGCAATTGAAATTTATTTCTCACATTCGAAATCCATATTTCCAGATGGGCCAAAAAGACCAAAGTCCTGGTCTCAACCGTGCTATTGAACAGATGTGCCGCAAAACGCGTGACCTTCGCCGTCAATTGCGCAAAGCCGTTGTCGATCACGTTTCGGACTCATTCTTGGAGACCACAACGCCGTTGATCGATCTGATTGACGCTGCCAAAAATGGCAACGAAAAGAAAGTGCGCGAACGGGCTGAAGTGTTTACCAAGCATGCGGAAAAATTGGTCGAAGTGGCCAATTTGGTGTGCAGTATGTCGAATAATGAGGACGGCGTGAAAATGGTTCGTTATGCTGCCGCACAAATCGAAACGTTGTGTCCGCAGGTGATCAATGCCGCATTGATTCTATCGGCCCGACCGAATTCCAAGGTGGCCCAGGAGAATATGGAAGAGTATCGCTTGTCGTGGGAGACACAAGTCAGAATTCTGACCGATGCAGTGGATGATATAACGACAATTGACGATTTCTTGGCGGTGTCGGAAAATCACATTCTGGAAGATGTAAACAAATGTGTGATGGCATTGCAGGAACGTGATGGACAGGATTTGAGGAATACAGCCAGAGCGATACAAGGACGTTCGGCGCGTGTGTGTAATGTTGTTGAAGCTGAAATGGACAATTTTGAACCGTGCATTTACACCAAACGCGTACTGGAGGCTGTCAAAGTGTTGCGCCACCAAGTGATGTCGAAATTTGCCCAACGTGTTGATGTTGCCGTACAAGTAATTGATTTTTCACTTTGTTTCTCATGTTTAACTAAACGTCAGCATGGGCTGATGTGTTGTGAACACGAGTGCAGTGGTTCAAAGAAGCTTGAATTAAAATGAAATTTTTCTTTCAAGATGTTGGAAGCGTTGCAGTCGAATTCACCGAAGGATGTTGACGAAAATGACTTTATTGATGCGTCTCGGTTAGTGTATGACGGCGTAAGGGAAATTAGACGTGCTGTCTTGATGAACAGGGTAAGTGAGAATTTTCCACGCTCATCGAATACGACGTCGTGTTCCATCCGTTGAGTAATCCATCGACTTTGATTCATTTTTCTTGTTTGAACTCTTTTTTTTCGTCGATTTAATTGTCAAATTTGAAAATCAATTTTCCCATTGCAATCGAATGTAGGATGAAGAGGAATTAGATCCGGAAGACATTGAATTTGATGAACATTATACAACGGAAACTAGAAGCAAATGTAAGTTCAGCAATGAGAACGTGTTGCTTATGTGTTTTGTTTTTCCATTTTCTTTATGTATGTTGGTGTGTGGTCGCAGAGTTCAGACGATTTGGATACTGACACTGAATTCGAACCGGTTGAAGACATGACACTAGAAACACGCAGTAGATGTAAAGTTTTGTTTTTGTTTTGTTCTTTTTTTGTTTCTCAAATTTTTATTGTTTTGGGTGATGGGTCACACTAACACTTAGTTTAAGTAACGACGATTACCTAAAGGCTTGGAACAGGTCAAGTCAAGTCAACTTGAAACCTGACCTGAAACGACTGCCAACCTGAATCGGACTGAAGTAAATGTATCTGACCTTACTTCAATTTACGTAAACCCTGACTCGACCTGAAATAGAATGACTCACAGGTTGTGAGACCTGACGCCTGAAGTAAGTTTCGTCTACCTTCCCAATTCCAATTCAACTCAGGTCAGGATAGATTTTACTCATCTCAGGCCAGGTGGAGAGATGACGCATTTCTTGCACTAAACGGACTGAGTTCGAGAAGTGCGTCTCCTTTCGATCAGGTCAGGTTCGCTGCAGGCCAAATTTCAAGGTTCAGTTGGATGGAAATCTGACCTATTCTTAGTCTCATAGCCAAGCATACAAACTACAGTTTTGTGAACAGCTACCATTTTCACTACACAGTTTTTTTTTACTTAATGCACGCTCACTGGGCGACTTAGCCTTTCGTTTCGTACAATTCGGACAAACACTGTAATGAGAGGTGGAACTTCAATCATCAATTCATTTCCTGTTTTCTTATTCCATTCACAGCTAGTGCACATACTGGTGAAGGAACAGTCGACGAATATCCAGACATTAGTGGAATTACAACAGCCAGAGTACGTTCCAGCATATACATCCGCGCCAATTGACCACATTTCTAATCCGCGCCAATTTTCGAAATTTTCCAGGAAGCTATGCGCAAAATGACCGAAGAGGACAAGCAAAAGATTGCACAGCAGGTGGAATTGTTCCGCAAAGAGAAAATGACATTCGATTCTGAAGTGGCTAAATGGGACGACACCGGCAATGACATTATATTCCTGGCCAAACATATGTGCATGATCATGATGGAAATGACCGATTTTACACGGTAAATACGAATTTTTTTTTTGATGCTGCTGTTTCATTTGAGTGGTCTAATGTTGTACAAATGTTACAGTGGTCGGGGTCCGTTGAAAACGACAATGGACGTTATCAATGCAGCTAAAAAGATTTCGGAAGCCGGCACAAAATTGGATAAATTGACCAGGGAAATAGCTGAACAGTGTCCGGAGAGCAGCACCAAAAAGGATCTATTGGCCTATTTGCAACGGATCGCTCTGTATTGTCATCAAATTCAGATCACATCCAAAGTTAAGGCTGACGTGCAGAACATCAGTGGCGAACTAATTGTGTCTGGCGTGAGTGTGAATTTCTTGTTTTGTTTTTGGTTCTGGGCACATCACATTAATCGTATTGGTCTTTTCCGATGTTTCGTTTACAGTTGGATAGTGCTACGTCATTGATTCAGGCAGCTAAGAATTTAATGAATGCCGTTGTGCTGACGGTGAAATATTCGTATGTGGCTTCCACTAAATACACACGGCAGGGCGTCGTCGCGGTAAGTGCAATTCCATTTTTTGTTTGTTTGTCTTTTTTGATGATTCAAAGAAATTCAAAAATGAAACTCTTGCTTCATTCAATATCGCCCGGAAATGATTTTCTTTCCACCACTAAACGCAAAAAAAACATAAACCGTCCGCATCTGAATTTAAATTGTAAATGAAAACTCAAAACGGATTGTTGTATCTAGAATTGCGTAAGTACTCTGAGTTTTCAATGTATTGTTGTCACCTTCCAGTTTCTTTTTATTTTATTTGGTTTGGTATTTTGGATTTAGACGCATCTAGACAGAAACCAGCGCTAGATTCATTCGTTGAAGTGCGTTCACAGAACAGTAATGCTATTGAAATTAGATGCCACCAATAATGCTGATCATTATGACGATCAGAACACCATCGTATTTTGTGAGGGGGTCACCACTGGCTAAAAATCATCTGTCCCAACAATTCCATTTCGACTATCAAATTCCACAAATTCTACTCAACTCCGAAAATTCCATCTGCCTGTCCCAAAAATTCCACCAGTGGTTGTTTCCTTGGTATTTAGTCGAAGTTACAGCTAAGTGTTCTTATAAGTGCTGCGTAGTAGGCTGTCTTTCAATCACGAAACGTTTTGATTCATAAAATGTGGCTCGAACTCGTCGTTAAAGAGGTCATTCCCAGATTAAAACAGCAGATAGTAGCAAATTCTGTGTAGAATTTTACATTGAAGGAGCATAAAATTAGGAATCATTCATAAATGGCGTCCTATTTTCAGTGTTGCCATACAAATTTAAAACCACTCGATGAGTGTGCGTTTTCGTGAGTCAAGTAGAGGGTTATCTGGGGTGGTTGGTAGAACACACATTTGACTCACGAAAATGTAAATTTACCGAGCTATTATTCAATTTCAAATTTTTATGACAACACTGAAAATGAGACGTGCTTAATGAATGATCCTTTAACGTTCCATACCCGAGCTTTACAATCTGAGTAGTGTTTGTTGCCCCCCAACGAACCGGACACAGTGGCATGAATGACAGGACCCATTCACAATGTACACGTACATGTACAAACATCTGACAACGTCAATCATGGATGAACGAAGTTGATTTCGAGATAGTTTTTTTGGTTTAAGGTTGGCTAGTCACATATAGATAACGCACCCAAAGCATCAGTGTAATGTTGCTACGAAAAGTTGTGAAGTCGTGAAGTTAACATAATAAAATTCGATGCAAATGTCTCGACGTTTGAAACGCCCACCCTTCGTCGTTGTCGATTTCGTCGAATTGGCCAGTTTTGCTTTTTGAAATTTCGTAATTTCGTGAATCGGAGTTTTGACAAGTTATTTTCAATCGACGTAAAACAGCATGCCACTAAAGTGCATCGATTTTTTTTATAATGACCTCACTCAAAATTCCGCTTTAAGCGGACTTTGGGTCGTTTTCCGTGAACAAGTTTTTAAAAAAATCTTCGCACTTTAGAGGTACCTATACTGTAGAATAATCTCTTGCTTAATAGGACCCACCCTAGTTTACATTGGATGCTGCGAAAGTAATTCGTTATACGGTGTAACCATTTTGTGATAAAAGCAAACTCGCAAGTTTGTTTTTGACCAACAAGCTTCGGTAACTGTCTTTTTTACAGATGTAGAGTCTGCATTTCCGATCCGAAGGCGAAGGGGAGGTATGCAGCTAAACTTATCGAAAAACAGTTACCTACGCAAGTTGCGCAAAAACACACCAGCGAGTTTCCTTTTTTCATAAAATTGTTTCAGAATTTATGAATTACGTAGCTACCGGGGTTATGGCGAAAGTTGAATTTCACATAAAAATTCATGGGAAATGAAACGGAAATGTTCCACAATGTAATGGATCATTTTCGCAGCGAGCATATTGATATGTAATGTTCAACTTTCGCATGGGACAGGCAATAAAATAACTTTTGTACAGTGAAGTTGTCAAAATTTCGATGGTCCATTTTCCATTCATTTAGATTCGATTGGAAATAATTTTTAGAAGATTTTTGTTTGACTCAAATTTTGATTTGTTTTTACTTTCTATTTCTCCATCTATGCACACATCAGTCACCAATTGTGGTATGGAAGATGAAAGCACCGGAAAAGAAGCCACTCGTACGCCCAGAGAAGCCCGAAGAAGTGCGTGCCAAGGTACGAAAAGGTTCACAAAAGAAAATTCAAAATCCAATACATGCCCTATCAGAATTTCAGAGTGTCAACGAATAGAAAGTAAAAGAAAGAAATTTTATGAAATAAAATTTAAGTAGCGGACGAGGTAAAGAAAGAGAGTTAAGGATATAAAAAAGGAAGAAGAAGAGGAAGAAGGAAAAAGTATTTATTTAGAGTGTAAGACGATGTGTAGAAGTGAAATAGATTTTTAACTACACTCACACACACACATAGACACACACGACAGCAACAAGAAAATATTTTTAAGTCAATTTTTTAGGGAAACGGAATGCTTAAGTAAAAAAAACGGATTACAATGAGAGAATGGAAGTTCACATGTTTAGTACGAGGACACAAATAGCAACGCGACCTTTTGACCTTATTGGTTGGTTAGATTTACAATAAGAACGATTCGATCGATGGTTTATGTCAACATCAATTTTGTCATCGCACTGAACATGTGAATTTTGGTTTTCAGGTGACAGTATGAAAGCGACTCTTTGATGAAACAAAGATAAGCAAAACATTTTGTTTGTTCTCCGTGAGAAAAAAAAATCAAGTTTGTATTGTTCCTTAGTGTAAAAGATAAAACTTGCCAAATTTTTCAACTTATAAACTTAACTTTTTGACGACCATTTTTTTGCTCTACACGAAATCCTCTTTTTTATCGGAAAATATTTCGTAGAGTTTTGATCTTTTTTACTTGATTCATTCAAACGAAACTTATACAAAGAAAAAAACAGGAGAAACAAACTTCAATATTGTGATGGGACAGTGCTCTGCTGTGTAGCTTCCATTCACCAACTGGGTCATCAACACCCACACACACACTTGCATATCGTATAGTAAACAAGCCAAAGAGAAGCTGCATGCAATGTATTCCACAGCCTATTGGTGAGGAAACATTTCAAACAGTTTATTTGTTTACTGAGGGGACAAATTTCAACAAGAGCTTTCCTATTTTCCATGTGCCCACATTGTGATTGACCGTCGTTTTTCTCTACGAAACGACAATCTCGATTCCTCATTCCATTTTCGATAACATGACAGTTCAAGTGAGAAAAGTTCTATTTTCTACCCACACTAGGCAGAGAAAGCACTGAACTTTTCTCGCTGGAGATGTCATTCGACTCCATTTTTGCAACACAAAAAAAACCTTTTGAGTGGAGACATTGGGTTAAGTGCAACGCATGCACGAAATGACATTTTTTACCGTTTGAGTTTTAATTTTGTTTGATGTTTGTGAATCAGTCGATGAATGGGTTATAGCGAAACACTGTACATTTCAACTTATTTACCACTGTGGAATTAATTAATCGTCCGGATTACAAATATTTTTCTACACATCCCAAGACACATTTATACGAAACAAAAAAAAAACTAAAAAAACTATTTTATTTGATACGAAAATCACAATTTTATTTTTTATGTTTTGAGAGAAAATCTTTTTTTTATATTTAGATTTTAGGTTTTTTTTTTAAATATTATTTTTACACACAAAATAGCTCTGCATAAAATTATACCGCACTGGATGAAGTGAACCTACTTTTTAATTGCTATCCAAATCGAATAATTTATTTAGAAATAAATTTTTCCAATTAATTCACGATACACAAATGTGCGGAGGTTTTATTTTCATTTTCATTTCAGTTCGATTCTTTGTTTTTCAGTTTTTCGGTTAATCTTTCGTTTACATCAGACTCGTCAATTTCTCCACAATTTGTTCAACATCATCGCAAGCCAAAAACCAAACCAACCAGAAATATTTCAAATGTTCGTCAATTCCAAAATGATTCCAAAAACCGAGAATGTGTTCAACAGACTACTGTCGATTCGACAACAGCAACAACAGGATGAGGATTGGGTTAAGATAGCCGAAGTGTTCTAGAAACAATCAGTGCATATAAAACTTACTTAGTCTCGCCAATTTCCATACACTCTCTGCGAAAAATGGATCTCTGAATTTCATATGCTCTGTGTGAAAAATGGGTCCAATGTGTCCAATTTCCATACACTTTTTAGGCCCTGGCTCAAGCCCTCTATCGTCTTTCTTCAAAATACGTACCACTTCAAGGAGAGTAAAACCCCTCACAAAACACTAGGAACAAGTCGACCATGCTTACCACAATCTAACAAACGTGTCATCAAAGTCAATACAAAAGATTCCTAATCCTCACGTGTTATTACGTGCGAAACAAACCACGTACACACAACTGGGCTGAACAACAGTCATCAGTGTAACAAATACCTAATAAACGTAACTGACGACCACTTTCCGTTTCTACTTCAATGCCCGGCTTATATGACAGCCAGAGTGAAAACTTTTGGGAAATGCGTAGTAACAACATGTCCCCTGGATGCTCAAGACGATTAATGGTCAAACTAACAACAGGAATCTATTGCTTTTGGTATCTGTCGGTTATAATACTTTCATTCACGCACATAAACGGATTACAATGTTGAATCTGTTGAGATCGAAGTCACTAACTTCCTTACTGCTGACTCGTGCGCCGTTAAAGTCATGGAGAAACAATTTCATATTTGATTAGTACCAGTTCCTTCGAAATCGATGAAAGACTTCCCGAATTTAGTTCCTTGAGTTGTACAAACAACTGTTTATTTACTCTGAATAATGAACACAAAATGTTTGGAACTTAGAATTTATTCATCACATCAACGGACTACAAAATAGACAAGCCTTTTCAACTTATGCTGCGCTCTTACATTTCTTAGAGCACCTTGCCCTTCTCTCCTCCGAAGGGAGACATCAATCACAAACATTTGTTTCACTAGATTACAAAAATGACATATAAGTTGACATATTGGTTGATGTTGGCTATTCCTTCCTGAATTATTGTTTCTGCGGCACTTTGAAAACGCCGACGATACTACCTTTGATAAACTTCATTCGTCGTGGAAGCTTAGACTTTTGTTCATCAGATGAAGCGATACTGCCTTCAGCAACAGAATTTTTTTCCATACCGCCATTAACCGGTAAGTACAATGGCGTGATACCGGTGACGGTAACAGTGTTTGTACGAGTATTTCGACCGGACTGATTCAGTCTTTGTACTTTGAACGGTTCACACGGTGGAGAATTTTCTTCATTCTTTCTTTTCAACGGTCTAGCGGAGGCTAGACTTGATAGACCTTTCGAATTGAAGAGCTTAATTAACGGTGGAATTATTTGATTTTTAGCATGTAGTGCCTTCAATCCATTCGGGTGTTGTTCAGACAAATTATGAAATTGAATTTCATTCGGAATCGCAGAGTCAAGAGTGGAGAATCTAGATGCGACAACATTTGATTCATTTTCATTTTGTGGTGCTCCTGATGTTTTGCGAGACTTTACCATTTGTACTGTTGGAAGTTGACGAAGACCAGAATGCGTAGCGGTAGTATTGGACGCTTTAGTGTAACGACTTATCGCTGTTTTAACGGGAACAGTCACTTTAACCAATTTGTCATCGATTTGAGGTGCACGTGGAATATTGAAAACTCGTTTCTGACATTTTGGAAGAATCAACTTTCGTGTCTGTTGATTCGACTCATTTCCACTAGAAAACGTGTGTGCTCCTGGTTGTAGTTTGATTGTTAAGTTCTTTGAATTGAGTATCGGATGCAAAGTGTTGTTATTTTTGGCATGAAAAGAAGTTGCTTGCGATATTGGCACCGCAGGTTTGCTTTGCTGCCGATGTTTTTGGGGCAAAGCGAATTCCTCGTTCGATTTTTGCGATGGTCGTTGACCGAGTTGACTAAGAACTGATGCTGGTGGTACATAACTCAAATTTAGATCTTTAGCTAGATATGAGCTACCCTGTAAATTCGTCGGAAACTTATTTAGACCTGCTGTTTGTCGGTGAATGCAGTCGTAGGGCTGATCCAATTCATCTAACATAATCAAATTTCTTTCTTTGAGCAGACATTTCTGCGTCAATTCATTTCCTTTTGTTATGTCCGACTGCACGTATTGTATCAGACGATTACTTCGGAAATCGTTCATTTTTGGCATCGGAAAAATGGAGGCCGGTGATGATGAAGAATTGTTAAATGTTATATGAAGGTTATGGAGTCTGTATAGGTAAACGACAGTATGGTTAGAATATTCTCTAATTTTGTTTCAAATTGCATCTGCTTATCACCTTGACTAGACATTAAATTTAGCCATTCAAATGAGAACAGATGCGAAATCGAAATATGTGATTAGAACGTCATGTGGGACGATATTGATTTTGACAGTGCATGATATGACAGTAAGTAGGAAAACTGAGGGATTGTCAGGGACGCAGCCTTATTTGATTATAGGTAAAAAGCGCAGTATAGCTTGAAATGAGCTATATCGAGGGTATGCTGTCTCTACTTATAAAATGTTGATAACGAGAGTTATTTAACTGAATCGTGATTCAGATTGGCAATTTTCTATTCCAATTCGATTTCAATTGTTTTATTGCTTACTTCTACATCCGCATGAATTTCACCAGCAGAGCTATATGCAAATAGAAAACCCACAAACAAAGGAAACGAGAAGCTGCTAGTGTGGAGGTTTCAATGTTTGCTTCGCACTTCTTTCGACGCCCTCAGCACATTGCGTAGACCGATACGTTGAGTGCATTTTCATGCAGGCCATCCATAAATCATGTAGGGGAAGGAGGTTTGTAAATTCAAAGAAACTGTTAGGTGCTTTGTTTCAAAACTAAGGGAGGCGAATGATTGGAATGTTGTAGTAGTTTTCATCCGGTTGCTACTGTTCGGCTATTACGTCAAAGCACAGTAAAAAAGTGTTTAAGTAAACAGCATACATCAGTGCGAATTATGGTCGAGCCGAAAGCGCGCACTGCTGTAATCTACTTTTACACATCTCCCGATAATGTTGGGGATTAAGTTTTAGATGACGATGTGGAATTGTTTCTTCTCCTATCTCAACCAAAAAGACACAAAAGTACGAATCCTTCCAACGTTAAAATATTCATCGTGTTTCATGGTTTCATTCCTTTTTATTGAAATGACTTTTACCATTATTTTCATCATTTTAACACCCACACCAAAACTATACATAAAAATATTGTATCAAAATACCTCCATCACTCTTGAGTTCACGAGTCAATTATACCCTTACAAAGAAAACGAAAACAAATAAAATAAATTACGAATATTGTGAATAAGTAAGCCATCACCACCGAATTCTAATCTAATATGGGAACAACATACGCCAATGCAACCGGAGAAAGAATCGGTGAAAACGGACTAAATCGAGAATTCAACGATGACCTCTGGGCCGTGAAGAACCACAACCACAACGTAAAAAGAAAATGTAATTTGGATTTTAAATAAATTTAGATGAGTAAAAAATGCAAATCATTTTCATTGAAAAATAAGTTTGGGCTACTTGCATGCGACCCTAATGGAGGGTCTAGCAGAGGATTAACTACTCATCGTCATCGATTCCTCGAATGTGAACATTTTACTTCGTTTGGTATCGGTAAAAGAAATGTTGAAAGGTGACCCTTGCGTCTCACTTCCGGAAGAACTGATTTATCGCTTTGGGTGATAAGATAGGGTTGCCATTCGTCCTCTTTTAAGAGGACATGTCCTCTTTTTTCGTGTAATTCTTCTTTTTTGCAAAAATTCTA
>JANTFA010166193.1:0-19738 GCA_026413405.1 Phytosciara flavipes
AATAGCCGAATGGTTAGAGGTGTTGGTCGATAAATTTTCAGATTTGGTGTTGGTGGTTCGAGGCTCGGTCGGGCCAGGATTTTTATTTACGGTTTGCCGTTGCAGAATAGGAGTTTTTCGACGATTTCTTATAAGAAATGCTTTCGAAGAAGTGAATATATGAAAAATAGACTCCAAAAGAGTTATGTACATGTACACCCCCGTACATGACGATTTTTTATTAGAAATGCTTTCAAAGAAGTGAATTTGAATTTGGACATTGAACGATTGGTTTTAGTCGCTTTTACATTGCACCAACAAGATATCGTCAAATATGTTAAGTGAAAAAAAGATGAGATCGCATTCAATTCAAACATTTATTTGGAATCACACAAAAATGACATGAAAATACGTTTTGAAATAAATAAATAAATTAGATAATAAATAACTGGAAAATAAATAAATAAATAAAATTCCTATTGCAAATTTCATTAAACTTTTATGAACGTTCACGACAATATCAACGAATCTGCTACTTCGATTGTTGCAAAAGATTTTGTTTAAAAATCGTCTACTTCGAAGCACAACATTTCGATAGATTTGTCGTCAACAGTGATGACCGTAAAAGATTAACCGTTAGCTCAGACTGTTGATTGGAAGTTTTGTTGTTTTACCTAAAAAGTCGATCTGCACTTATCATACAAGTAATTTTGAAAATGCGAAACAGCCCATACTTAACCGAACTGTAATTTAGTAACATTACGTAACTGCCTGTAAATTTGTTCTTTTAGTAAATGTGAGTATTAAACGAAGGCGTTTGAAGTGCTCACACAATTCAGAACAAGGATTGACAAGCAATTACGTAAGGTATTTTATATGCTAGTTGAGAGGTATACGTACACTCTGTCACTACCACAAACAGTGAAGTAAATTGCACTTTACCGCACGCTGGCATGTAAAATCGCTTGTTCTTTTAATATAAAAAAACAACTCCGACAACAGGGGGAAAATTTGAAAAGTTTAAGTATGGTACTTGCATCCGTCCCGTTTCAGAACATTTTCCAAAAAAAGACAATTTTTATGGCAATTCAATACAGATCTAAAATTTCTCCTGTCGATCGCAAAAAGTCTTCATTAAAAATGTTTCCTTAAATAAGCCTAAATAGAGACTACTTTCAACGAGCAAATGGAGCGTTATACGATTGGCCGTTGTAAGATTGAGCGTATGGTACATTTGGAGTGGTTTCATCATAAGATCGCTTCCAGTAACCACCACCACCACCCCATCCTTCGTCGTGTTCGTCGTAATGGTGTTGGTGTTGTGCGTGCTCGTAGTAAATAACCTGGACAATGAGCCATTTCAATAGAGGTGGTGAATTTATATATTTCCCACATTTTCATACCTTTTGCGGAGAATGTCCCCGTTTCAGATCGATCCAGAATTTAGCGATATTGATGAATAGTCCAATCAGGGCAACGATGAAGAATTTCACTTGTAAATGTGTTGCGAATAGTTTGAGGAATAGTTCAATTTTGGCTTTCAGCACAGCACCGATGAGCAACAATTTCATGAGTGCCTTCTTCTTCTTCTTTTTTCCTTTTTTGTGTCCGCGCAGCGCTGGAATTGTACATAAATTTTGCGTTATTTTGTGATGTATTTCAACAAATTATAATTAGTTCCAGGCCCAAATACATTCTCAAAGCTCACTCATATTTTTGTTACATGCTACAAACAATCAAACAAAAACGGAAACACTCTGAAAAAAGGTTAGCATCTTGTGTGCGTTTGAAGTCATTGTCATTGCTGGTAAAAAGAGTGAAGACCTGTTCTCACTGTCGCACGTTAAACGTTTTTTTAGGTCGATTCGCTAAAAATGTATTTGTCATGCAAACGTCGTACCTAGTTTGATATACTTAAGTATGAAACCGCATTTCTTTTTCAGTAATTTGAATTTTCTTGACGCCAATAATATCTCGCCAAATCCTGCATTGTCATCTAAAACGGTGCAATGTATAAAAGTCGGTTTTCAATTTAAAATGTCTGGTTCCAAATCAAAAATGAAGCCTCTGTGTATTATGATGTGACGATGTTTTACCGATGATGCATTCTTGAGGTGTATGATTCCGATAGAATGAAAGTCTCGACCACTCGAAACGGATGCAGTGAATCAATTCGAAATGAGTGACGAAGGAGGAGATTGAATGGGATATGTCACAACCAACATATTGTCAGCGAGTTTTCATCAGTTGGAAAATGAAATGGGATATTATACTCGATGAGATTTATTTTACAGTCTGTCCCGTGCGAAAGTTGAACATTACAATAGCAATAAGCCCCTGCGAAAATGATTCATTTCATGGTGGAACATTTTCCGTTCAATTCTCATGAATTTTTATGTGGAGTTCAACTTTCGCATGGTGGCAGGTAGTACAACAGGTCATATTGGATTGGATGCTGTTACATCATTCATTAATTCAGAAACAATTGCATGACAATAGAAAACTCACTTGTGTGTTTCTAAGCAACTTGGTTAGGTAACTGTATTTTTGACCTCACCGTTGGCTCACAGATGCAAAGTCTACACTGTAGAACAGACAGTTGTTGCCAAAGCCTTTTGCTCAAAAACACACTTGTGAGTTTTCTTTTATCAGAAAATGGCTCCCTCGTGTAATGAACTACTTTCGCAGCATTTTATTTTGAAAACTATTATTCCCAGTCTGAATATTTTCATTTTTCTGTCGCAGAAAAATGAATATCGACATGCTCCCAATATGTGATTTGTCTGAGATACTCCCCAGTCACGTAATTTTTAATCTATCGATTGAAGAACTAGATTTGCATTTTTTGAAGTTATGTTCTCTACTCGCACGCTACATTATGATTACAAAAATCTAGCTTTTCATTTGCTAAACAAATATTGTTAAATGCTCTTGTTCTCCCTAGGATCGAAAGTGGCGTATTACATCACTAGGAAATTTAAATTTAAAAAAATCGATGTTAGAACTTGAAATGATAATGAAATGTCATACATCACAATCAATTTCTCATAAGGACGATGATTGGAATGAAAATCTGCGGTTCAATTATTATGAATGGGTTGGTTGGGCAGGAATTATCAACTATCAGAAAAACGAATTTGATCAAACAGATAAAGCTTATAAAGTTTTGCTGGATGTGTAAACGACAAAGAATGAAATGATATGCCAGTCCACCTATATATGAAATGTCCATTGTCCATGTATGTTTGAGTCTGATGTAAAGCATAAAGTAATGTTACGAGATGTAACGTGATGTCAAATTTAACTCCGTCAATGTTACCTCGCTTGTGTTTGAAGACAATTTTCCGACACTTTCTTTTGATAAGTTTTAGTTTATCCATGCCCAGAACAGATAATGCGTGACTAAGTCCGAACTGTCCTAAATAGAAAGAGTCACAAGTTTTGCTTTGTTTAGTTTCTCTATCTAACAAGTACTGTGTTACTGTGTACACTCTCAATATGTGTAAATACCATGTACACTCTTAAGGGCTCGTGCAATAATGACGTTCACATGGTTTTGCAAATTTTCAACTCCCTCCTATTTCCTGCCTCGTTTTATCGAAGCCCCTTCCTCCCTCTTAATGTGGATATCATCATTGCACTTGCCATTAAAAGTCTTGTATAGCATCATCTATAAAATATGTGTGAATGATGTTGGATGGTATGTCCTTGTGAATGGTATATGAACGGTATAGTCGAACGGGGAATCGAAGTTTCAGAAATTTATATTTAATTGACTTGAAACATGATCTTGTCTAAGAATTGGTTCATAGCATGTCACTAAAATGACAATACAACGCCATATTTCAAGATGTTTCACTGAATCAAAATTCAGACGGCCTATAACATTGGGTCGATTTTAGGTTGTTTTGACCGGTAATTCGTGTGATAATGCTTCATTCAACTACCTAAGAAACGAACCAATTCAACCGTTCAATCGATTAGTGGAAAGCACACGAATTATCCGTTAAGGTGTTGAAGGATTCATGCAAAATGCAAACTAAAAAACTTTTTGGGACCAGCCTTGAACGTAATCATTAAAAAATGAATAAATTTGTAGACGATATATTTCTAATTATCTAACACATTGGGCTGCAGACATATCAACCCCAATTTATTTTTGAAGACTTGTTCACTTTGTAGGTGAACAGAACAATTTTTTGTTGTACATCAAAATTACCCTGTTACGTATAGCTATACATCTGCTATCGATAAGAACGACGAAAAATAAATGAAAATCTACAGCGAATTCAATCTTATAAAGCGAAGTGTATGATCGAACAATTGAAGTCAAAGATGTGAAATCAATTTTTGGAAAATGCATTGACCAAAGGAAGTAATAGATCAGACGAAAATTATGTTGATATGCTTTCCGTCTACGACATGTTAAACTACAAATTTATTCGTTTTATTGTGGAACGATATGCTTTTAGATAATGTCGGTCACCCTTTAAACGAAGAAATTATTAGAGAACGTCAGATATTTTGTACGCTGAATTAACGTTCAAGCAGTAACAGTTACATCCAAGCGAAAATAGATAAATTCTGACTCGACGGATTTTGATCGAACAAAATGCAATTGCTTAGTGCATGATCTCAGTACTCCCGTAAAGTAACTAGTTTTTCAATCGATTCAATACTCACCAAACCAAACTCTTGTCGGTCGGCGAGCATTGGATCGATTGAAAAAGAAATTATTTTACCGGAGTCCTGAGATCATGCGCTACACATTAGCATTTTCTAAGGTCAAAATCCATCGAGCCAAAGCTTAGGGACAAATGAAGTCACGATTCATCAGTGTTGTCATCAGATTTAGATCACTAATAACTCGCCAAAGATGCACTTTTTTGAGTCAATGGCGTGTCCTATCCCTAGATGGGGAGGTCAGGACACACTGTTAACTACAATAAATGAACACTTGACGAGTTATTAGTGAGTTTAATCTGATGACAGCACTGAAATAGCGTGACGTCATTTATGTACGACCACTATTTACTTTTGCTACATGTCTTTTTTATCGGTCGGCTTTGCTGTCTCTCGAACGTTAAATTTAGAGTACAAAAAGTCTGATTTTCGCTATTGTCTTTCTGCAGTATGAGGATACAATGTCATATGTCTAGCGCTGTCAGTTTATTAGAAGAAGAAAACGAACTCAATTGTAAAACTATGTCAAACCCGTTTTTTCTTTCAAAAATTATAGACACACAAAGAATGCAGAAAAATCAATAAATTCACAAAGAAAAGACACGCCAAGAATTAACACTAAAGTGCAATTTAATACGTCGATTAAATTGAACTTGTGTCCATTAGACTAGAGGAAAAAATGCAGTCACACCAAAACCAATTAAATTTTTTTCTTCAACATTTTTATGTTGCCACTCGCCATTTGTGTGTGCGTACACGTTTCAGCCATGCAGACTATTTATATCAATTTGAAATCCGCAAATGAGATGAAACTTACATTTATCGATTTCCTTATATGTCTCTCTGGTGTAAAATAAATAAATAAAAAATTCGAAACAGAAAAACATGCAAAATGAAACTGATTGACCACAATGGCACTTGAAAGCGATTGCGTGTTTTCAATGAACGCAATTAAATACCACCTTAACTTATAACGTTCGATACGGAAAAAAAGAACGTGTCCGTTACACTTGTTAACAATGAACGAAAACCGTAGTTTCTAATCAAGTTAAACGGATGGTATTGCAATTGACATTTCATTGAGAAGAAAAATGCGGATATGCGTCACACAACCCAAAACCCACCTCCAATGCTTCTACCATGTTTATGTTTCATCTTTTGTCCGTGATGCGGGCGATGCTTCATTTTTCCACCATGCTGATCAGCAACAAAATGATCCGACAACGACATCTGATGATGTCCGTGCTGGTGTTGATGATTCTGATGCTGGTCGTAGTCGTCGTGCGGATCGGATTGTTGAACATTTATATGCAATACGGTTGGCTTCTCTTTCTTCTTCTTCTTTTTGTCGTCATCTTTTTTACGTTCGTCCAGCAAAGCCGTTGGAGCTCTACTATTTTTGTAAAAAATATTTTTTAAAGAAATGTATTCGTCATTGTCGTATGCATGAACTTACTCTCTTAACGCCTGAGAGACGAAATTACCAACTGAGTTAAGGAACGACGAATCATTTCGCACTGCTATGTAACTGCTGCTAAACGCACGGGAAACAGAGGCGTCTTTATTTTCGTCTGGCTCAGCTGAAAGAGAAAATCATTTTTTCAATTGAGAAAATTTTGAAGGTCAAAATGTAAGGCCGATCGGTTGTTAATTTTGCTGAAAGTTCAATGGGTGCTAAATGTTAGACAGAATCTAGGAATGGACTAGCTCAGTGATTACGTACTGGCTTTCCATCGAGAATACGCGATTTCAAACATCAGTGTGGACAAATTGTGTATAGGATTTTTCTTCGACGTATATCATGAAAGTAACGTTCCTAAGCAAAGTTCGATGCTCGTTTAGGTGTTGCTAGATGTATTAGATCGCGTAAAAATGGGAAAACGATTCCTGAGTTGAAGACGTGGTTCGGAATACACGTTAAGCATGTCCGCAGTGTGGTTCGTTCACACTAGCTGGCAGCTGATCCAAGTAAAACCAGGCAGTCGAACCAGTCACTTTACAGTGATGCTTCCGATGAGCAATGCCATTGAGATTCTCGTATTCTCGCGGCTCTTAACGAACACTGGAAATTGGAAATTGGCAGAGATAATGTTCTACTGTTTTGATGTTTTCGCATTTTCTCGCAATTTGGTGAGACTCTCACGCCTGACTTCAGGTGGTGACTCAAAGATCAGAATGTAAGACTGTTGAATTTCAGTTTCGAATTGGTTGATACTATAAAGCAATCAACCAAATGTAACGTGGCTGACCCTGACGGGTGTGAGCGAGAGGTCAATATCTTGTAGACCGTATTGTGAAAGAGGTAGCATGCGATCGTCTAAAAATTGAGATGATCACTATCATCAAATTTTTTTGTTGTTACATAAGAAAAGCTACGAAGTACATTCACGTCTATGTGAGAACTGGGTTACATTTTTAATCAATTCAAATGCAAAAATAATGCGTTCCAAGATGAACATAATCCAATTAGAGAAATGCGTGTTAAGAAAACCATGAAAAAATGTGCATCTTGTGCATCACTGTTATTGTTGCGATACGAATTGTTTCATCATAAAACTGTAGCAATTGCATAATGATGAATGTGTAATGGAAATGGAATTGATATCACACCGTTATTGAGACATATTATACGAACCTTAGATAATTTGAACTCAATTTTTCATGAATGCAGCACTGAGTAGCAGTGACATCATTTTTCTTGTAAGTTAGTTAATGAGGACATATCACTGTTCCGGGGTGGTCTGATCTTAACATTGATAGTCACTCCTGCAACAAATAAGCCTTCAATGAAAGTCCGAATTCTTTGTACCGACCGACGCGGCGGCAGTTTCTAAGCCGAACAGGCAAAGGGTGGTACAGAGTAGAATTCAGGTAGAGCAAGCTACGTTTCCCGAGAATCTACTGGATCATCGGACTGTCCAATGCACTGTCAAGCAGCTAAGCATGATTCTGGCACTCTATACCAGACTCACATCACAAACGAATGCTTGAAATGTAATAAACTGTGTTTAGCGTGATTGTTACATCTGTTATCAATAAGAACGACAAAGAATAAATGAAAGTCTCCTGCTATTTCGGTCATATAAAGCAAAGTTTATGTTTTAAAATGTGAAGTAAAAGAATTGAAATCGATGCTTTTATCAAAGGAAGTAATAGACCAGATGTAAAATACTATTGACATGCTTGCCGTCTGTGACAGGCTAACGTGGTTCAACAGAAAGCAAATTTACATACAGTTTCTTGAAACATGTGCGGTATAGATCTGCTTCATCGTACGGTACGGTAAAAACGATATTTGGCTAGCCGAAAACAACCGACCGTCATCCATCCATAGATGCAAACATAATAACCGCAAATAAAACAAATTCATATGTACAAATCTTCAAAGTGAGGTTCTCTTAACTACTCTGTGGATGACGATTAACATTTTCAACGACCTTGGAACATACCTATTGTCAACATGCACAGAAACTCTGTTCTAAAAAGCTGATAGGTAGGGGAATGAAGCAGAAATTTATGAGCTGCTTTTAATATCTTTGCATGAAACACCAAAGATTTCATCAAACAACGACTACTTTCAAAGAAGTTCTTTGCCGATCGCCAGTCAAATGGCAGTGGATCACAGAACAATATTTATACATCGGTCATGTGCAAAGGATGGAGAGGAGAATCATGTACCCCTGAAGCTGCTAAACACAAATCCAGACGGAAACCGCAAACCAGGAAGACCAAAGGCAAGATGGAAGGACGCAATTGAGTCGGATCTAAAAGCACTGAGAGTAAGCGATTGGTGAACGTTGGCGTGGAATAGGTCCGATTGGAGGAAAATGCTGGAGGAGGCCAAAACCAATAGTAGGTTGTAGTGCCAGACTAAGTAAGTAAGTAAGTAAGGCTTTCGGAAACAAAACCATTTTGTCTCCTCCAGGCTCAGGGTCAGTTTGCTCAACCGAAAATAATCTATCACAATCATTTACGAGCCTCTTATATTTCGACTTACATTTAGATTAGAGATTAGAGAAGGCGTAGGGGTCTGCTCTATATGTAGAGTGACGTCTGACAAAAGCGTACGCTTCATACATTTGTGAAGCATGCATGTGGCATCTATGGGGGAAAGCGGTCTGAAATGTTTCGTTTAGAGCGTGCGCAATTTGTGAATGTTCCTTTACAAAAATTCTGTTTCTAGTTAGCTAAGAATTTGAAGACAGCTGCAGATAATACGAGCTTGTTGTTGTTGCTTTTAATAATAGTCGTAATTCAGCCACAAAATTATTGCTTTATTGCTTGTTATGGGATCGCATAAAAAAGCATGCAATGATACGCAGTTGTTAAACGGTTCACTAACTGAAACCGATCGGCTTATAATTCTATCTAGATATATCCATCATCAACACAAACATAATGCGATGTTATAATGCCTGTTGTTTGATGGGCTCAGTGTATCCGTTAAAGTTATAAAATAAATGAACTAAAACTGGAAAAGAAACATAATCCAACAAAGCTAAGTACGGCCATTAACTAGCACTACAATTATTTTTGGATGTGCATTGTGTACGCCGCGGAGGTAATTTTCAAGATTATGGCCGTTGATGTGGTAAGACTTTTGAGTTAAATTTAAATCCACAATCGGATCATCCATGTAAGTCAACGCATTAAATTACATTTGGCGTTTCAATTACCATAATTGTGGAGGATTAGAAATCAATTGAATTGAAAGGTTGATATGAGAGTGATACATTTTCTCGATAAAGTATGGTCAATCCTGATAATCAAGTTCACATTTTCATTAGTTTCTACAGCCACATGTTTCTGAACTAGATACACTTTTCCCAAACGCACAAAAACAAGTTCGCAAAACTTTCCTTTAAATTATTGAACATACCATCATCCAACCAATTAGGTTGTAATGACATTGTTACCATCACGCCATCCACCAAACCCATGCGAAAGAATTCAAAAAGTGACACACACACAGTCGATAAACGAAAACTGGTGGATGAGCGGCACTGCAATTGAATATTTCGCACAGATTGATATCGGATGAACAATGTGGGTTGGAGATTGGTAACTGGTGAGTCTTCTTTATACCAAAACGAAAAAATCCGTCGAATCTAGCGTAAAAGTGAATGGAATTTATGGAATAACAGAATTGACAACAACATCCATTAACCTATTCAATTACACTATTTATTGTCTCATTGTAGCCAGTAATGTATTCATTTCGTGGTATGTTTAACCTGAATTGCGTTCTAGACTCATCGTGGGTCGTGAAACATTCAATAGAATTTTCCGATAAAATATGAAATTCCTAGCGAAAAAGTGTTCGCTGCATGGGAAAGAAATGGTGATGTTACTCTTGCTGTGAGTGCAGAAATTGATTGATTTGGAATCTTGGGTTAATTTGAATTGGTGATTTGATTTGATGAATACAAACTTTTACGGACGGATATCTTGTCTACTTTAAACTCTGACAACAAAGATAAATAATGAGCTCTAAAGCAACGTCGCGTCGTCTTTGTCTTATTTAGTAGTAATGATTTTTGTAATCGAGTGACGGAATGAGAAACTTTCGTCGTCTTTTCGTATGCAACTCGGTGATGAATGATTTATTTGGGCACACGGACATGATGTGTAACGGGTCTACACATTTGCACATCTAATGCCTAAGAAAAACATTTATCACTCGGTTGCATAAATTACTACTACGCAACCAAGTAATAAATTACTATAGCTCATCCACAGGTTACGGTACTTTGACATTTATCCCTACTTTAGTTTCGTTAAATCTTTCGTTGAATGCGTTTTTTGTATGAAATTTTTTTTTAATGTGGCTGACCTTTCAAACGGCCTTGAAGATGATCTGATTCTGTAACGACGCAGCAAAAAGTGGGATTTTCACGTGTCATTTGGGCTACGCTCGAGTGGAAATTTTTTGCTTTGCTCTCTGTATTTTGCTTTTTGCCACTAGTTGCGAAATGGATTTCCAACTTTTCGTCACTTCTTTTGAACCATTGATTAAAATCATAGCCAAACTTCGAACCACAGACACCAAAACCTTATAAGCAACTCATCTAATCAGCTGATTGCAGAAAACATTGTACATGCAACATGTTGACAAATTTGGTGTTTTTGTAACGCGATGTGTTTATCAAACTCACTTCGTTCGTTTAACAACATCACAGCGACAAGAGACCATTTAAAAAGCCGGTCCGCAGTAAGGGGGGAAGGGATGTATGAAGAAAGTGTTATGAAATGGGACAATATTAAGAGGGAGAGAGGGTCATTTCGCCGATGGGACGTCCTCCAAATTCCATAAAAAACAATCGAAATTTCAAAGAAAAAAATTAGAAATATCACAGCTTTGAACCATACTGACATAGTCATAAGCGGTTTGACATTTCACTGGTAAGTCGTGTTACAGTTTTACGCACACATATGTGTGATGAACATCATAAGGAAATCTCTTTCTTATTCTGAACATCATAATGATTTAATGATGTTCATTTCAAGTTCCAAACCAAAATGAGTCCCAAACACATCAACTACACCAGATTTGAACCGATTCAGCCAGCTTTGTATATGTGAACACGTCTGACAACCGATCTTTTTTTCTGACACAGTTGGGAATCGAACTCGCATTACTGGCAACTTCAACCGTTTAGTGGAGTGTTAACCACTACGCTATTGAGTTCGAAATGGGACAGCTTATGACAGAGGTGAGAGGAGGTGTCCAAAATCAACGAAAAGTGAGAACGAAATTTTATGGATGGTCTCCAACAACAATCTCATTTATCAACTTGGTGCATAAATAACTATTCATGCACTAGAGGTGTAGGTTGTCTCTCAAGGCCGAGTTACTGAGTTTGTTCATTCAGTCTGTCAAAAATATTTAGATCAAATGAAGTAACAGATTCGACCAAAATCCTAATTAATTAGACCAGCTCATAACGATTCGAATCAAATTATTTGATCAAAAGTGAATATCAGCGAGTCAGCATGTTATGAATCATCTACAGAAGTATAGACAAAGCAAACAAATCGTATTTAAACTGGCTGAAATTTCTGAGTTGTTTTTTATTGATTATAGCAAAAAAAAAAAGTTAGAAAAATTTGTCTAATTTAGAAAATGTTTGCACACAATTCACATCTCTCACTTTTTAATGCAAACAATTTAACATAAAGCATTGTATGCAGACCAGACCAGGACTTTTAAACCGATTACGATTTGAAATGATGGATTTATCATGTCATTGTCTTTTGGTTTTAGTCGGTCAGTGCAGCTGTGTGTTATGAGATGTGAACGTTAAACTGATTTTTCTTCGAAAAAGAAAACTTTCGATCAAATGATAAATCGATTCTAATTTCAATTGCAAAAAACCAGCCTTACAAACATCACCACATTTTGACTAGGTCAATCGGTGAATTTGTATTGCTTTTTATTGGATCGAATGGTTACGGGTTGCTGACCGAACCAATTGCTGCAATTCATTTTATATGAAACGGTAGTCTCAACATGTTCTTCCTTATCAAACTCTATCGACTTCAATTTCAATGCAAAAATGCAAAATTTTATGATTATGTGATTCTATCTTCATGAATAAACCGCACGAATGAGTAACATTACATCGAAGAGCTGTTGTAAAATTCCGGCATGCATTTTGTACAGTAATTTAACAGATCATCAACATTCTAATATTCACGTTTATTAAGACGAGTCTTTTTTAGATGAAGATAGAATTTGTAACAAATTTACATCGGCAAAGTGTTACAACAATTACTTCGAACAAAAACCTGTGCTAGCCGATGTGTAATGTTTATATCGTGCAAACATTTCGGACATCATGTGAAAAAAAAGACCGTTAAAAATGAATGTACCGTGTGTCTGGTATGTGGACTCTGTTGAATTGGTAATCACTTCCAATATTTTTGATGTTAACAAAATCAAAAGCGTTCCATGAACATAAACAATAAACGCGGCAGAATTTCAAATTTTATGTTCGGTTGAGTTATACATTGTTTACACAGATCTCACTTACTGTGAAGTTGTTATTTGGGTTCTTCATTTTTTTTTTCTGGTAATTTATTCATTTGGCGTCTTTGATATCACACAAACGTTTAAAACCGTTACGGCCAAACCATACAGTGCATAGCTCTAGTTTCATTTTGGTTGCGCCTCGTTTAGAATATTAATATTCATCAAAACATACTCACCAACATCGGCTCGTACTTCCGCAATAATAATAAAACACGAAATTGTCAACAGTAAACCGAATTTCACAATCATTGTGGATATGAAAAGAAGTTTTCTTCCATAGAACTTATTAACCGAAAGACAAGACAAACAATTTGTTCAACAAAATTTCGTTAAATGTTATGGAGTTGTGCCTTCAGACCGCTCCAATGCTACACTGACATATATGACCAACACTCACTTCACTTAACAATATTATTAACCCAAATTACAAATAATTTCTTTTCTTCAGAATCCATAAATTATACGATCGAATAACAACAGAGATCTCCGCACGCACTGTAACACCATGTACACACCATGTTCAAGTTCAAGACGAAATGACGCAACAATGTTCGGTTCTCTTTACTTTATATTAAACCAGAGATACGCGAAGAAAGTTGTTCTTTTGGACTTGGGTGTGCATGTGATGCAGTACACAATATACGAGTGCCGTGGCTGTGGCTAAGAAGAGTGTTGCCGACAGACTAACGCTGAATTGCAGAAGCGCAACATTTTTGGTTCCTCTTTATGTGTGTGGTTTATCGTAATGAATGGATATGGATAATGTGGAGTATACACAAACTATCGGAACTGTTGTATAGTCACTGATTTTTAATAACATACAATTAGCATAACTATGCTGGATGGTTGCAGAAATTTTATAGACCCGCAAGAATTGTGCATACAGAACCGATTGTGGTAATTTAATTTATTTACATTGCTGTGACGAGAACACACCCACCACGAAACATTTACAAAGGAATGGCCACGCTTCAGCGAATGAGGAAAGGATTAATTCTATCTATATCGAAGTTGCAGGATAAGAAGAAAAAATTGTATGAAGAGACTCATCAGAGTCTGACTTCGCATGAAGAGCATAGGGCAAGTCCCATTACCAGAGAGAGAGGCATTCTGCGGTAAGACTACGGATCCTGTTGCCTGCGAGCATGGCTTAGGTTTCGCATAGTTCTTTCAGTCCTCACAATTCCACGATGAGCTCGCTATTTTATTAAAAAGACCACATTAGGCACACTTCATCTGGTCAGCGCTAGACCGCCACTCGACATGTTAGAGCTTATTATAACAGTAGGCTATTCAACAACTGACACTGAATGGTACTGGCAGTTGGACTAGCTTTTAAATTCATTTCAATGCATTGTCATTAACAACTCAATAAAGTAGTGGTCTGCTTTCCACTAAGCGATTGAAGTTACTAGTGCGAGAGTTCGACTCCCAACTGTGGCAAAACCGATTGTCAGACGTGTAGACAAAACACAGCTGATTGAATTGGTTCGACTCTGTCGTAGTTGGTGAAAACGGTTTCACATCACTTGCTGGAAAAGATATTTTTGGGAGACGCTAGCATTCTACTCCTAGTAGTTTCACTCCTTACAAAGATGGCACTCAACATCGATGTAACTAGGTTTGTCGCGCAGCTCACCACTGGCACAGTAAAAACTTTCGGTAATGAAAGGATCTCAAAAAGTAGAAGCCAAAATAGCGAGCTCCGGCCCATACAAATTCAAACGACTGGCCATACCTTGTCTCTAATTTCATTGCTTTGCTGGCTGTATGCATACTTCTGACGTCAGACGCACCCATTGAAGGTCGACAGCAGTAAGCGATATCGACTTGATTGTTATTCATTCACGTGTGACTTGTGAAATTGCTTTGCAAATCGGTATCTTCTCACCGATAAAACCCCTAAATGAGGCTGTTATGGTGTCGTTGAATCGAACGTGACTTAAAGTTTCACTTCTATCTTGGGGCAATTATTGGGACATTTCGAGTCTTTATATGCGTAGCTGCTCCCATCCATCTGTGTATCTTTTAATAAAATCGCAATGTTGTCTCTTTAGAGAACCGAAAATATTTTCGCATCTCTTGGCTAACTACTGAGGTTTGCATTTTTTAAATTTTCGGTTCTCATTTTTGAAAAGTAAAAATTACGGTTTTCGGCCTCGAAGCATGAAAAAATTATATATCGGATCGACTTTGAGGTGCGACTACAACCATCTGTTATCAACAAGTGCGGCAAAATAAGTAATGAGATCTACCTAGCTAACGTCGTCTTATAAATAAAAATTTGATGTCGAAGCAAATGAAGTAAAAGATCTGGTTTCAGTCTGTAGAAATAAAAGCTTAGAAACAAATGAAGTAATAGATTCAATAATTATAATTGAACGACAAGTACGTTATGTGAAATGTTCAATGCAGCACAACTGTTCAACTCTTTCAGAGTATTATACATTCTGAAAAAGACTCACAAGGCTACGGTACAAAAATGTAAGAAGAAATCAGTTGTTACGCATGTTTCTTATACCACTTCTATCGACAATGTTTCTAGTGTAGATTCTACATTAAAGAAGGTAGGTCGAATTACGGTGACGCAAATTTTTAATTTTCAACAAATTAACAATTTCATTGACACGCGTGTTTGCCAGCTGTATCGCAAACGTCTAAAACCAAGGGCATCACAGATGCGTAATTAGCTTGGCCGATTTTTAGTGTAATTCAAATTTATTTCATCAATCAAACATTACATGCCGTGGTGTTACATTGTTGTAGGCAAAAGTGAAGAGCGTTCTGTTAAGCACTATGATCGATGGAAAGTCGTGAAAAGGAAATCTATTTTAGTGGATAGATCATGTTATCATTCTGTGATCATAAATTGGTGTGCACCAATCACGTGTGTGGTAAAAGTATTTTATTGCAAAATTGAACGATCACGCCTGCCCACTAAACAGGTCTATGTGCCACTTGCAATTGGATGGCATTAAGTGGAAGATCAACTCTCTGTTTACGTGTTTCAGATTGAACAAATCAGCTAATTTGGAAAATCTGATTAAATTTGGTAGATATTCATTTATTTATTGCAGATTCCAGTCTTGAAAACTAGGTAATGTGACGGCAACTTTCATTGCATAGTACCTGCTATGATAACCAAATACATCGGCAGTTGCATTCGGCATAGATGAACATTTTTTAAGTCTTTTTTACATTCAATGCGAATAGTGCTTCACTCATACGAAATATGCATTTACATTTCCTCATCATGTAAAGCACAGTTGAACGTGATTCCAAATTTTTATTTGGACGAGTGAATATTGGAACCACGGAAGTAATGTACTAATAACCACCGAGGTCTATAATATATGCATTGTAGGGCGCTCTTTATTTTGAACTTGAACAAGACTGTGCATCTTATATTGAAGTGATAAAGGCTGTGTGCTGCATAGACGAAGCTGTTTATCCCATATTTAAAAGTCATTCATTACATGAGTGATCAATTTTGTGAAAAAGGTCCTTGAGTAAGGGAAAACTTTCTGTGGTCACCAATGACGTAATAGATATGTCTGATATTGGTGGTCCCCTAGAAGCCAAACCAGCAATTAATAAAATGGATGTATGTCCTACCGTCAGCACGATAACTTGAGTTAAAAGAAACCAATCTTGATAGGACTTTTTGTCCTCGATTTGTATTCACAAATGCTAGTTTTTGGTTCGAGCAGCACTATTTTCGAGGTCTAGAAGAGGTTTCCCGCATATATTACCAGCAGTATTACTCGCACAATGTTGATAGATGGTGCAAATGAAAGGTGTTGACTACACCAATTCAGGAAAGGAGGTTTGTCAAAATATGATAAGATAGAGCCCATAGAGTGAGCCTAATACGAGCTACTCGGCTGTACAGGGAAGGTAGAGTTTTTTTTGTCGAGACTCGATTGAATTTAATCCGATTTTTGTAAACTTTTATGTTCAAACTGTTTTCGTTGACCTATAAGAAAATGACCGTCAGCCGCCATGAGCTTCAGAGTTCAATTTTTAAATGAGACTTCGTACGGGACTTTCGAACTGAGCAATTTTAACAAAGGATCAGTTTAAATGAAATGATTCGAAGATGATAAAGATGTCAGTTTTAAGATGTCTGCCTTCTATGGACACCTAGCTATATGCAGTGCACTACTCGCACGGGATTTTCTTATATTCGTATTTCGGGAAGATTTCCTCATGTGTGTATAAACAGACAGTAATCTTTTATCAACTATCGCGATGGGACTAATGAATAGCCCTATAGCCCTTGAATAATCATATGAGGTTATGTTATCGCACTAGATGACAGATTGCCAATCCGAGAGGACGTCGAGATTGGCAACACATCGTGTGTGATAATATAAGATTCTTGTTGCATAGAACGAGATATGTAATGAAAAAATCGTAGGATGAGGTCAGTAACTTGTAGTTTATTCGCATAAATGAAAGTTCCACATATCGGTAATGAATTGCATAATATTCTATTATTGAAACAGACTAACCGCCTTCATGTTATATGGTCTTAACCGTAGTTTTGGCGGTCTCTGTAATAAACAAATTGTTTGAATCTATTGATATCTTTATTTAAATTCTAACTTAATTACATACCGGAAAAAAAACTAACGGCCGCTGCGATAATTAGTGCATCTACCTTTTATCTATATATCTCATCAATCTACACAATCCCTTTCTTATTAATTATTCAAATTTGATTAGTTCAGCTCATTAAAAAAATTTTTTACCTTTTTATCTTGCAATCTTTTAAGTTTTTGGACCCGTGCGAAGTACGAGGGTCTTATGCTAGCACTCTTACGTTCGTAACATGTCGAATTCGAATCCCTGAGTGAGGGCAAACCTTCTGTGGTCACCCCTAGATGTCAAATCACCCATTTAAAAAAAAATTCCGTCGTTTGGTCTTCGATTTGTTATCGAAAAAGCCAGGATAAGTTCGAAGCGAGCCAAATCGGTCAAGCCGATCCAGAGATATGGTCGAAATGGTGCCATTTTCGAGGTCGAGTTGAGGTTTCTCGCATATAATACCGGCGGTATTGCTCGCAGAAAGTTCATAGATGGTGCGAGGTATTGATTACACTCATCCATGAAAAAAAAGTCTGTCAAAATCGAATCTTGGGCTCGGAAGTTATAGCCCATAGAGTGAGCCTAAGTCGACCTACTCGGAAGTACAGTGAAGGTCGAGTTTTTTGTCGATATTTCGAGTAAATTTCATCCGATTTTGATGAAAGTAAAGTGGTGAAGTGGTTTTCGGTGACATAAGAAAGTGGCCGCGAGCCGTTATTTTTGATTTTAGTGTTTTTTGCCACATCCCAAGTATTTTGATGAAATTTTTTGGAGTTTAATTTTCAAATTAGCCTTCGTATGGGACTATCGAAATTGCCGTAAGCAATTTTGACAAAGGAATGAAATGATTTAAAGATGCGACGTTGCAAAATAGTTTTAAGATGTATGCCATCGATGGACAACCAGCTATAGGTCGTACATTACTCGTACGGGTCCCCACTATGTTTTTGTTGTTGTTCACTTTAGCATGATAATTATCCGTGTTTTAAAACAATTCTTCCAAAGCATTAATCTTCATCACACTCAGACAAAAATTATGACTGCAAGCGTTTCAATAAACGGTATTTTATGATAAGACACACTGGTGATTTTCTACCTAACATTTATTGCCTCTCTGCTGAAAGTGAATGAAATAACTGCTTGGTCGAATGGATCTGAAACAAAAAACCATATCAATTAACACCTTTGGGTTATGATGATATCATTTATGGAAGACTTGGTAGGTTCTACACACTTTTGTGGAAACAAGTCTCTTTCCCATACCATAAGATAACAATTCAACGAAAGAGAAAAAAAATCAGATGACAGGTTACTCGTTTGAAGAAAGTAAAATCTGAGTGTTGATTGATATCAAATACAATTAGGAAATTTTTTTATGTAAATAACATTCTTCAGTATGGTATGTGGTCTTTATGTCTATTAATGTTGATATTAAAAATCATCGTAAACGAGAGAAATTAAAAGAAAAATTTTGCGGTCGAGTTAATTTCCAAGTCTCAAAGTTGGAGCAAAAAAAGGTAGCGAAATGTGTGTTTTCAATATGTATAAAACAAGTAAATCACAATTCTTGTTATTCGGATGTTACAAGCGAGGTTTCAAGGTTTTTTTTAAAACGTTGAAATGAGATCATTTTTCTCGCACAAAATGAAATGAGCTTTCTGATTTCTTTGAGAATATCAATTGCGTTTTACGGATGGACAGCATATCGGTACTACAGTTACCGGATCTTTTACTTTTTTTGATACAAGACATTGATTCGAAGTCTTTGACCTGTCATGTGATGAAAGAAATCGGGTATTGAAATTGCAAGGAAACGGTAGAACTTTTCCTAAAGCCGCTTTCGAATGAATCAATCATGCTATAAGAAAAGTTCAATAGGTTTTGATTTGGAGATATTTTGGTTCAAGCTTTGTTAGTCACTGGACATATGACTACTACATTCCACATTATGTAGATTACATTTGGTTGCGAACTTTAGAAAATGTTATTTAAACCAAAGTATTTGCACACCTTTATTATACCTATCACATGAGTATACATTGGATGCTGTTACGTCGTACCTCATTGATTCAAGAACAATATTACTTGGGCACATCTTACCGATGTGGAAGTTCCCTTGACTATTTTTTTAAACTTGATGCGTGAATTGCTCAATTTATCGATTCAAATGAAGAAAACTTTGTGTTAGTCTTTCGACGTTTCGTGAACTTTATTGTCACATCATCAGGAATTAATGGAATATTTCAATAATCACACAGGTTCGAAAAACCAAAAAACCGTTCGTCCAATGTTTACTTTTTGACTGTCTTTACAGGACTAGTGATTTGCAAATAATCATTTTATTCGAATAAAAACTAGGTCGTTTCAACCTTTCAGGACTTAACAGGACTAGTGATTTGCCAATCATTATTTTATTCCAATAAAAACAAGGTCGTTCCAACCTTTCAGGACTTA
>JANTFA010166304.1:0-19732 GCA_026413405.1 Phytosciara flavipes
ACTGAAAACTTATAACTTATAAATTGCAATTTATATGTCGACATATAATTATATGTCATTTGCGCAATCTCTCTATTGTCTCTCAACAAAACCTATCTACAGTGTTAAGCCAAACCAACGTATCGGCTTTATATATCAGCGAAGCTTCCAATCTTCGCATAAGAATAACATTGCAGAGCTTCAAACCTTTCATTCATTCAAACGTGATATATTTCATATTACGTTTGAAAGAATGAAATGAAAACAAACACCTACATATTTATCATTATTCTATCCGTATAAGTGTTTTGCTCAAGAGTGGGTATATCGCACTTATAAATAAAAGAAATGTTAGCCTCATTTAGATGGTAGAGAAAAATATTCCCACGCATATTTTATGTAAACATTGTGTGTAGATATGTGACTGAATATTATTCCATATTTAAAGGAAATTTATTGGAAATGCTCTCACATCATGTTAAGGTAAATGACCGTGAGTTGTCCTAATGCGACCAAGTTATCCGTAAATTTCATTAAACCGTAAATGTTCTGCACAAACAACTTTGCGTTGATAGAATCGACGATTATGCTGCGTTTTCCATTTTTTAGCCTGTGGTGAATATATTATATTACAATAGAAATCGCAGCATTTAATTGTCGATCTCAGTAACAGAAAATTGCGGACCAAAGCAACGGACTAAAGCTTGCGCTCGAGGAGATGAATAATTTTTGAGTGGTTGTTGCGTACAGCAAAGAATTACAACTTCTACTGAATAGAATAGAGTGAACTGAGTGATATTAAATTTCACAGCAACTGTACTCCTTGACTTTCCGCACTCTTCACTAATCTTCTTTTTACTCGATAATTGCAGTAGTGAGTGTTCCAATCAATAACAAGTGTAAAGTTTACGGAAAGAGCGAAGCAGTCGTTTGGTTGCTAGTTAGTGGATAAAAAACTAAAAAATGATACGCGTTAGTCTTTGTTCCTTTATTTTCTCTCTGTTGAAGGACTTAGCTAAGAAAATAGAATTGTGAAGTGGATATCAAGTGAGAACTTTTTTGATTTACATGTTTTGTACTTCAAAATTGCCTTTACAAATGTAGGCATACAAGAGTGAGATCCCAATAATTAAGTAGCTTCTGTCAGAATATTATGTTTGTTTGGGCCTCGTTTGCATTGAGGCTATTTAATTTTAATTACAGTTAAAGTCTTTTATATAAGTGCATTGATTCCATTCAGCTGTTTGACCAGCTGGTCTATGTAAACAAAGCTCAGTGATCAGAAGTAAACAAAAATGGCAACAGTGGTTCTTCATCATTGTTAACAACTAGAGTAAAGAAGAACCGAATGAGAGTGAGAGGTGTCATAAACATCGTTCGAACATTTGTTGTTTGTTCGAGAGTTAAAACATTCGAGTTCGTTGCAATAATTCAAAATAGTAGATTACTATATCAGGGATATACCTTCCTGATATAGTATGCTATTTTACTTTACGAGCGATGCAAAGGCTTTTCTCTAGGGAGGGAATGGCAACATTACATCCCTAGTAAAGTAAAATACTAATCGTCAGATGATTTGAGAAACTACAATAATTTTCGACGCACTGTCATTCGGTTCTTCTGTACTCTCGTTTTCAACAACGATGAAGAAGAACTGTTGCCATTTTTGCTCACTTTTGATCACTGAACTTGTTTGTTTACATAGACCAGCTGGTCAAACAGCTGAATGGAATCAATGCACTTTTATGAAAGATTTTAACTGTAAAATCTTTGCCTTGTCTTTTGGAATAAAAAAAAAAAACTTAATTCAATATTCATTTCTCTGTCGTCCCATAAATCCTAAATTTTGTTTTGCTAGAAAGGATTGTAATTCTCATGATTCGCGAAAATCGAAAAGATTTAGGAAATTATTTTCACTTCGTTCAGACGATCAAAATGTATTTACATTTCGCGACCGAACTACACTTTAGTCGCATGAACTGAACTTCGATAGAAAAACCGCGTCAATGGGAAGTGACGTACTTTTTTGGACTAAATATCATTTGTCTCTCTGAGAGATGCCCAGCTTAACATTTTCATTTTTTGTTGGCATGAAATCATCCGGTTTGAACCCGTTCGGTCTCATTTAGACTTATCTATTCCTTTTTAGAAACTCGGCTCAAGAAGTGACTTACCAGTCGAATCATTCGCTGTTTTCTGTATGTCCAACTTAAATTACTTTTTGACGAAAATGAGGGGAAATTTTGGATTTTTTCTTGAGTTTTCGGCCCCTCGCATGAAAACTTACATGTGTTGGGGACAGTTGCTTTTAGGCTTTTTCGCTTGTTGCCTTAGCTTTGCTCGGACTACAATCTGCGAAATTGCCTAAAAACAAACGTCCCAAACAGGTTCACAAATAACTATGAATGGTAATTATTATTGCACCCTCTGCTGCTTCGTTTGATTGCGGTTTGAATACTAATGTTGCCACCGCCCGTTTATAGAAGTACTCGAATTCTTTACCAAAAATCTTTGCGCAGTCGTCTGTTACAATTTAATCTGCTAATGTTGAAACGGGCGAATTGTCTTCCGAGTTTTTCTAATGTTTCGAGTGCCTTTGACAAGCCGAAATTTCTAACCAAATTTTTTATGAGTGACTTTACATAAGCAAATAGCGATATTTGTGTCGATTAAAATATTTTCCTCTCGTCATTTTCCCCGGATAAAAATATTCGACATGCCGATGAATAAAGGTCGTCGGCGGCGGCGGCGTCGTGTCCTAATTTCAGTCGGCGGCGGCGAAGCATCGGCGTGGACCTTTCTTCTACCGATAATGCTGATATGCTCAACTTCAGTAACTAAAGTTAAACAGTTGTATGCAGCTCGGTGGTAAATGATTTAGGCACATGGTGTGTATTATCACGTCATTATTGCACGAACCCTTAGGTAAAATTTAGTTGGAAAACCCTAAAATTAAAGATGGCGCCTAGCTGCCATTTTGTTAGGTAATAACCTTTCAAACAAAAAGAAAGTTACGAAAATCGAACGAAATTTACTAGAAATGTCGATAATAAAAACTCTACTTTCACTGTACGACCGAGTAGATCGACTTTGGATCACTCCAAGAGCTCTAAGTTCCGAACCCGTAATCCGATTTCGTTAAACGTTTTTTTATGAATTGATGTAGTGTTTAGTCAATACCTTCCATTTTCATCACTGTATTTGAGAATTTCCAGTACATGTGTAGGCCTTCTTTTATGTCTTGGGCCACCTTGGGCAATGTCTATTTTAGCATTCATTTATCTTGAGTGACCCTTTATAATAAAATTGAACAACCTCACCCAGACTCGTAGCCAGTTAAGGCCAATGCTTGGTTGCGCCACCTCTAAGATTTTCAGAAAAGCAAGATTTCCTTCAATTTTCCTATAATTTTGAGAATTTTTTGTTCGTATACCCCCTGAAATATGTTGCTCTGGCTACGGCTCTCTTGTGTAGCTCGTAGATCTAGCTTCACGAGCTACGAAGATGGTAAATCCATTTCATTCACTAATTTTACCCAGATTGAATAGAAGACAAAGAAAATTTATTTTCTCATCTTTTTCATTTAGCACTCAGCATTTGAATATTTTTTCGAGAAGAAGCGAGTTGAAGCTGAACTTACGATGATCATCGTTCAAAAGTGACTATCGTAATTATGAATTGGTGGTTTGCCTTGTCTCATTTTCCATAAAATATGACGAAATAATTACGATGAGTACTTTTAAATGTTGATCACTGTAACAGAGTAAAAAAAAACTAATCTAACGAAGTAAGACAATGATTAGTATACTATGCGCAGCGGATACTATAGCCTATAGCTCTGCTAAAATATTAGCTTAATTGATGAGAATGAACAGATAAATATGATGATGATCATTATGCGAGAAACGTTTTTGCATGAATGATACAAATTGTTCTATGTTCTACAGAATGAAAATGGTTTATCAACACGGCGTTAGTAGAATGTACAGACACATGTAAAATGTAGAAATTATTTTCATAAAAGTGCGACATTAAAAAAATGTGTACCCAATGTAATGTACCAAGCACAACCGGTGACCTTTGAAAAATATTATTATGTAGAACAAAAGTTAATTTGTTCACCAATGAGCGCAATGACAACACAGAATTAGAATTTTATATTATTTCTCATGTATTCTCATCACACATATATTTGAACCAATAAATAGTAATGTGTATGATTCCATGAGCTAAATTTAAAATTATTTTTTTTTATCTTTTTTAAATGGAAAGAAGAACCCAAAAAAAACCACGAAATGAAACGCACAGCACAACAACAACATCGAAAAATTCTTAAATATTTTGTATTATGAAAAATCCAGACTCACATTTCTCAATTAATTCATAAATTGAATGACAAATCAACTGCGGTACATGTTGCGATAGAAATAATTTTCGATTTTTCTTATGCGGATGATAGGATTTCAATCCTTTTCTTTCGATATCGGCATGGTTACTCAGAAATGTTTCATCGTATTGAGGCATGATTTTTTTAATATACTTGAAAATTCGCAACTTTGAATGCGATGACAACACCACCGCACACTCGAAATGAAACAAACTTTTATTTTTTAATTTTCAACTTATGAACCGCAAAAACTGAACAACAACAACTGAAAGTCAACGAGTGCAGTTTTTTGTTGTTGTTGTGGTTGTATTTGTCTCGGAACAGCAGCACAGCTTTGAATAACTATTCAGATCAGACTGAAATCAACGAAAGTAAAAACAAAATTTTTTAATTTTGCGGCCAGTTTGTTAATTATATTAGATTGGAATTTCACAAATCAAACGACAAGACTCAATCAAAAATATAAATTTTTGTACATTCCGTCGGGAATTTGTTCCTACTCTCGGTCTATTCTCTTCTTTTTAGCCGCGTACGAAGCATACAGAGGGCTATTAGGCATAGCATTTGAGGATGCCGAATAAACATTTCGGACGTCGCAAAAGTGAATTTTATCTGATTTCTGTTTCGGTTTTTTATTGTGTCAGTGGTAAGCTGCGCGACAAATCTAAGTTACATAGATGTTGAGTGCCATCTATATGCACATAGTAGCAAAACTAATAGGACTAGAATGCCAGGATCTTACAACAATATCTTTGCCAGCAACCCGTGTGAAAGCTTTTTCCACAAACTTCCCACAGAGTGAAACCAATTCAATCAGCTGTGTTTTGTATTATACACGTCTGACAATCGGTTTTTTTCTGCCACAATTGGGAATCGAACTCTTGCATTGGCAACTTGAACGATTGAAGACCATTTAACCACCAATAGCCGATGCGAAAAAAAGTGCATCTAAATCGAGCTGTGGCCGAGTCAGTGGCTGTGAGCTAGAGGCCGTAGAGTGACGTTAAATACCTAAATATTTTTTGCATATAAAACCAGTGAATTTCATCCGAATTTATTTGTTTGATTTGAACGGTAAAAGAAGTGCGGAAAGGATGTCGATGATTAAATTAAATTGAAGAAGGGCCTTAGAACTGAGACCATTTCTCGGACCTAAGTGTTTTCTGTGTATAAATCGAGTAAACTTCACTTCATTTTCGTTTCACTTGAAGGACGAATGAAGCCGGATGTCTCTGTTTAAAAAAATGGATTCGAGTCCCTAGACTAGACTAGGCTACTTAGGGGCTGTTCACATATTACGTCAAGCTTGTTGGCCTTTTTTTGGACCCCCATCCCCCCTTGCCACGCTGCGTTACATTCATACTACCCCTCCCCCTAAAAGGTTAGGTCACATTTCAAGTACCTCCCTTTGGAAAATCAAAAATTTTTAATTTCACGAAACTTGAGCGTAGTACGAATGTATATTAGAGGGTATTATAGAGGGTAAAAATTGGCGAAAAATTTGTATCTAAAATGACCAGTGGCGCTGCAACTGTTGTTTGAAGTGAGAACGGCAACATCTAGTAGCTATGAACTTTTTCATAGTGACGTTATTTTTTCCATAGAGAAATGGTGGCGGCACCGGTCATTTAAGATATAAATTTTATGCTGTTCCACCAATGCGAAATGTAAATTTGGCCAAATGAACCTGTCCCATGAGTAACGAAATTGGACGTTGAAAATAGCTCGGAATTGGTGAGATTTTTCTTAGAGCAACCTAACTGTCACGTCAAAATTGAAAATTGAAAGAACTATTGTTTCCAAACGTGACGTCACGTTTCGCAAGACACCCCCTTCCCCCTACAGCGTGACGTAATATATGAACAGCCCCTTAGTCTTTTTGATCTTTCTA
The DNA here is from genome assembly GCA_026413405.1 of Phytosciara flavipes. Classification (NCBI taxonomy): domain Eukaryota; kingdom Metazoa; phylum Arthropoda; class Insecta; order Diptera; family Sciaridae; genus Phytosciara; species Phytosciara flavipes. Next base: position 6,258 of record JANTFA010166304.1, read on the forward strand.
ATCTTTTTGAAGCTGTAATTCGTGCGGGCAATTTAGAGTTTACTTAACGTATATGTTTGGTACAACTTTGTCGTATACTAGATATGCGGTCACACTAGGGTTGTGCAGGAATGTTGTCGGGCTATGTAAGCTAGATATACGGGAGATCGTACGGGACTCCGTCGCAGCGCCTGCTACGGTCTTTGCTGGTTTTTCGGCTTTTTTATAAAAACATGTGATCATGTGATATTTATATTTAGCTTCGGGTTATTTATTTACTACACTAAATTACTGCGAAGACTTATGAATCTCACATATATGTATAAAAACGAAATAATTGTGTTGTACTATAACCATGTACGTATACGTATATAATGTACCCATATGTTAAAGATTTATAAATAAATAATCCAAATACGAAAAAAAAACAAAAATTTTTTTGTTTAATGGAATAGAATTTCGAAACAACGTGTTGATATTGTTTGGACTATCTCTGATGGTCTGCATGCGCCCATCATTCCTATAATAAATATCTACTACACTCTTGTGTTCAATTATGAAATCTAAACTGCCTTCATTCATCTCTCGCTTTTTTATAATTGTCTTCAAGTGATTTTTATGCTGAAACAACAGATTATTATTATCAGACTCAATAATCTAAAATTCCCAACTCAAACGCAAAAAATAGAAATATTTGTTTTCGAAATACCAGGACTGCTGACTCATTGAATATTAAGTTCGATTTTGGGAAGAGCACTTGCAATTACAATTTTCAAATATTGAGCATTATAAGGCGTCGCACACGAGTGACGTCACGCCTGAGGGTGAGGGGGATGATATATAAAATAACTTGACGATTCTAAGAAATTTTGATCACTTTGCGGTACGATACGGGGAAGAAGGAATATCAACATCAACAATAAAAAAAAATAGCGTGACTTCATTCAAGTACGGTGCCTAGAGATACCGAGTTCTAAAATAGCTATTTTCATGTTAAGTTATGAAATGTGGTGGTTTTACGCACTAGGTGTGAGGTTGCCGATACGATCCAAAGGCAAGTTCGGCATGAATAATTCGTGTATTGGGTAGATAACAAGAATTAAGTTGCAGATAAGTTCTCATAGATGTTTGCGAAGATATTTGAATGGCATGTTGATCCTAATTTTTAAAATTTTCCGTAATGTACATTTGAGAAACTTAATTGCCATTCTTTCCCAGAGTTAAGTTCCTTATGCCACTCACGGCAGAACATTATGCTTGGATAGACAGTCAGCATGCAACAATGAATTCAAAGTTTTCAAACTTGCAGCGCTTGAATGTTGCCACAATACCAAAAATTTCTTTTCAAAATAAATGATGAAAAGAAGACTGAGTGGAGAAAATGTTAAACGAGCCATATAAAGCTGGTCTATAGAAAAGTTTCTCGTATACCAAAACAAAAAATGCTTTCAGAATCCAAATAGTCTTTGGTCTTTCCGATGCACTTTTACTCACACTACGCTGAATGTCCATTCAGAATGGCAGTTATTTCTTTTTCTATTGTTTAGGCACCAGGACGAGGTTCCAGCATAACTATCGAATGGAATCCAAAACTATTGTAACTAAATGTATGTGTGTGAGTCAAGTTGCAGTCGAAGAGATTTCCACTTCAAAATCATTCCGTAATAATCTCAAATAATCCTAGAAGGGGTCATTCACAAATCACAAAAGCTCTGCAGGGGGAAGAGAGTTTGATAAAAGCGTACGCTCCATACATTTTTTCGAGGTTGGGTGCTGAAATTCCTAAGGCTTTAAACTATTCGCAAATTCTATTGCATTGGTTACGAGTTCATATCTATAGTAAGTATGGAAATATGCATTGACTATGCATAACTGTAAACCAATCAAGCTCGAACCGCACCGAAAATTCTTGACCAAATTAGTAATTTATGCAACCGAGTGATAAATACTTTTATCAGACAGATTCTTACTAATGTCAAAATATTCATAATTGTTACCCCTGTTTCAGATTCGAAACTTTTATGTATCAAAGGTATATGAACTGTATGAGGTGTAGTAGATGCTACGTGAATAAGTAGTTTGCGATGGTTATGTCTATGATGAAGTGCTTTTACCTGAAATTATTGGAAAATGTTTTGATTTGTGGTGGTTTGAACATTACCGTAGTCTGGTTCATTACACGTATTGCGTGAAACGACACCATTCCAATACTTATAATGACAATATGAACTGAATGTGTAGATTGTCACTCGAGGCTGCATGCCTTTTGTGACGCAATACACAACATGTGCCTGACGAAGCATTCATCACCGAGTTGCAAACAATGTTTTTCCCAAAAAAGACGACGAAAGTTTGTCATTCCTTTTTTCCCTAAATCTTGTACTTCCTGTCGCTTTGTGCAATCACTATTTAAATCCGTCACTACGTTTAGCAACCAGTGAGTGATTGGTTAGGAAAGAACAACGACAGAAAATAAACGATCAACCTATAGGTCCACGTTCACTCATTTTATGGCAAACAATATATGGTGAAACCAAAATTGAAGTACAAGATTTGCAGCATTTAATGCTGGATAATAAGAATCAGCAGATGTGACGATTGTTGTTCCAAAGCATAGGAAAATGGTGAATTAACAAGTAATAAAAGATTCAGTTGAAAATGTCTCTCTTTGTACTCCTATTGAACTGGTATACCAGCTATATAAAAACAGTGGTCATGTAGCGCTAACGCCAAAGGTGGCTATTTAACGAGGGATTATGGATTTGTTTTACAGCTTTTCCTGCATCGTTTTTAGATGGTCGTCCAGTGTTATTGGTGATAAAACACAGTTGCACGCTAATAAAATTGATAACGACATTACAACCATTTCCGGAATCGTCAAATATTGTATAAATATATATATGCTACGAGAGAGAGGACGAGCGGTCTTGTGGGGCGAAACGGTGTAGCCTGAAAGGTTGCAACACAAACTAGATGAAAAACTTTGCCGCACATGTGTATCGAAATAACGCATGGGTCTTCCAGCAAATCGTTTCTTAAGAAAAATATCTCGAATATTTCTATGCTTTACTTTATTCTAACTCATAATAATGTCAATTAAGTTCAATGGAAGAATTAGAATGATTCAACAACAAAATAAATAATTCTGCCAGCGAATTCTTTAATTGATACAGTTGAATTCATGAAAAATTCTCGGAAATCTCTTGAAATTACTGCGAAATTTCCGCGGTATTTTTTACATTTTATTAGTGATTGTCGAGTCCACACTGTGACAGAGTTGAACACAGAATATGTTTCCTTCCTTATTTGGACATTTTTACGTTTATGACGGAGTGGGGCGAGCAGCCCGGCGCCAAATGAAACATCAACATAATGATAAAGCTAAAGATGACGACACGCCAAATAGATAGGAAGCAAAGTATTTACTTAACACTCGATTGAGGCCTATATGAGCAGAACAATAAAAGTGCCATAAATTACAGTGACAACTGCTGGCGCTATGTGTTTAACAACAATAAACATCTGAATAGCAAAAACTATCTGTGTTCTGGTGTCAGCCAGGCAAATGAGTTGTAAATTAAATGTCTCTAGAACAGTCGCAACAATCAAATATATTTCCATTGCACATTGATAATAAACACACTTAGGTGAACATTTCCATATCAATCAAGATGTCAACAGCTGTGTAAGTGGGGTACCGCGCCCTTAGCAAACGAATAACAGACGAACTCTCAAACATTGAAATATTGCAATTCTAATGATCACTTCAAAACACACTACACTGTCGGACATGTACACCCGGTCAACTGCAGTATACATTTATGCAATTGAAAACACTCTCTGTAAATGGAATCGTTTCTTTTTTTGTTCACACACATAGTTTAAGCTGATGGAAGCCAAACCAAAGAAGAAGAACGGTACAATTTGACGATTTTATTCTTCTTGTTGTTTTGGTTTGCTGAAAAATACCGATACATTTATATGGTAAGTTGATTCTCTTCCGAATCGGTCGTAATGGTACAAAAAAAAAATGGGCTGGATCTGGTATCTCTGTCGCTGTTTCATTGGCAAATTGTCAATAATTATTAATTATTTCCAGTTTTTTTTTTTCATAATAATAGACTTAAAAATCTAATCTATCGAATTGATGAGCCAAAATATTGATTATCGATTGTCAATAGACATTTCAAATGGCAATAACACTACTTTCCCAAAACAAATTTTAAAAACTGTTTCAGCCATTTCATAGCAAATACTTTCAATTTTATTATGAATTACCGAAATTACTTTTATATCGTGAATTTTTTTTCCGATTTAATTAAAAATTAGACCAGATACCATGAAATTATAACACATGTGCACACACAGTGAACACTCAGCTTTTAACTTGGAATGTTTGTGTAGTCATTTTTTAATGAATTACCATAACAATTCTCGACGATCCCAGAAATTTGCATTGAAAAGTAAACACACAGAAGAAGAAAAATTTTGACTTCGCTTCTTGAAATTCATTTCGATAATTTTTATATAGTTATACACATGAAACAATATATACATACGAATTCGTGTGACAAAAGATGACACATGAAAGAGAGAACATCCCAAAAGAAAAAAAAATGATTTGAAATTCATTACATCGGTTATAAATGATTTTTTTTTGGTGATAAACTTTTTCGGGTAAATACCAACCGTGATAAGATTTCTCTGCCTTTAATCCAAACGACATTTTTTTTCGAAATAAATAATTCTTTACGCACACTTTTTATTTAACTACAAACGAAATCACATTACACAATTTTTTTTTAGTGGAGCACAATATTCGCATTATTCACTTCACTATCGAACTTTAGTTCCTCACTTCTTCTTAGTTTTTTATTTGAAAGAAAAATAACCATAGACGACCGAGCACTATACAGTGTAATGGATGGTGGATATGTCAAAAGATGGTATTACATTCATGATTTTTTTTTTATTTTTATTTATTGTTTCTTCGAGAGAGAGAAGAAGAAAAAAAAACTGAACAACACAGAACCGAAAATCAATGAGACAATTCCATAATCGCAAAGTCAATGTGATAATTTAAAAAATTGACAAATCATTTCTAATGCAAAAATCAATATTACGTTCGGTTAATATACGCGAAAATCATAACATTATGCGATTTTTGTTGTCTCTACAACATCTACTCGCCATTTAAACTAAACTTCAAAACTGACTATGGAGAGTTGCAGAGAGATAGAGCACACCAGTAATATGACTGATTGGATGACAGTGTGTGTTCGCTGTGCAAAAGTTATTCTGTGTTGAAACAACAGATGGCTCTGCGCTGTGATATTAGATCGAATAAATTTTGATGATGTAATCGATTTGGCGTTGCAGTCACAATTATATTTCGTTTTTTGAATCATAAAGGAACGACAATTAAAAGAATAGAGAGTTGACCCGGGCGCTGGTTAAAACGCAATTTTAAAAACGTCGGCGGCCGCCAATTTCGGCTGAGAGAGTTTCGGCGGCGGCTACTTCGGCTGAGCCGTTTTATTATTCGGCGTAGAAAGAATATTCATACATACGTGACCATTACTTGGTGATGGAGATAACGGATGAAGGTTGACCAAGTTTCCCCTTTCGGAAGAGATGGTAATTGATCATTCTCAAAATTTACCACAGCTTTACGAAGAATTCAAGCCGTAAGTACGCTCGAAATTTGAAACTTTTCAACGGATAGGGACCATTTCACGCTGCGGAAAGTGTCACGGATGCCGATTATAATTAAAAAAAGATAGAATTGCTAAAATTTGAACTAAAAATTGAATTTTATCGGAAAAGATTACAGATGTTGCTTCAAATTTAGACTTCGAAAATCGGCAAAAGCATATTTGTGAAGCATAAGCTTAGGTTATCTTCGTATTCCATTTCATTGAAAACTACGTCAAGCAAGTGTGTATTCTCTTAGCAGGAATCAGCGTGAAACGGCGTCTTAAGGATCAAGAAGTTGATAAGAACCTGCTCATTCAGCATAATTACAGTCTTGTAAAAAAACTCTGTATTCAAATACTGGTGGTGATTTAATCTCTGTAATATTCAACAAACCTAATTGTTTTTTTTCTTTTATGTTTCCTTTTCTTTGTAACAAATTTTGAAGTTTTTACACATTCAAAAATATCGGCGGCGGCAGCCAAAGACTTTAATTCGTCTTTCGGCGGCGGCGAAACCTACTGCTGAAATTTTAAATTTCGGCGGTGGCAGCGCCCTCTTTCGACACTTTTTCGACTGGCGCACGGCGCGGCGCACGGGTCAAGTCTCGAAATTTACTAGATCGATAATTTCAAACACTATGCCGTTGGCCTCTAGCATGAATGTAAGCAGTAGAGTTTTAGGGTTCGGAAGAATTGAGGACAACGTCAATCTATTGGTAAACAAAACGTTGAATGCATGTGTTTGAGACTCAGTACTTTTTGGACATTGTCCTGGACTCCCACCACTCCCACACATACTCTTTAACACACTCTACTGGCTAGTCGAATTTCGGCTCGCTTTGGTGGTGTTAAGGGCTCTAAGATTTTATCTCAGATTTTCTGAATTTCTTCTAGAAGGAGGTATTATTAGAGCTTTTACCACTGCCCGAGCGAGCCGTGAGTGTGATAGCACTCTGTATCCAGAGGCTGATGAAAATCATCGCAGCATTGCGTGGCTAATAGTCGATTTTTTCAATTTTCGGGTCTCATTTGAGAAACAAAATTCGGATGCTAGGAGTTTCCATACGACGCGTAATTCATAGATTGTGTGATGAAAATTCGGCTATCTTCATTAACATCACATCTACCCAGAATTTACAGGAACTTTTTTTTAATGCCTGTGCCATGCGAAAGTTGAACATTACATAGCAATATGTCCCCTGCGAGAATGATCCATGGCATGGTGGACCATTTTTCAAACCATTTTATTTTAACATTAAATTGATGTCTTTACAAGATCAACATCGTTTAATGAAATTCCGAAAGTGACTGGAGTAGCAAAGTAACAAAAGTGGTTTACAAAATTAGAGGTGTTGAAATCGGACAGTGTACCTTGAGAATATTTTAACGGCTAGAACATGTGCATTAAAACTAGATGAGAGTTTGCTGTGCGTTGCAGTCAGAAAGTATTTTTGCTTGCAAGAAAACTCCAATTAGTTCGGGAAAAAGGTTCAGAACCTTGGTCGAAATAAAATTCCCAGTGAAAAGTTTATTTCGATTAATGTCACTTTTTCGGAAGGGATAAGTGGTATCTTGCAAGCACCCCTTCTCCTTCGACTTCATGTTCTTCGCGCTTGTTGTAAGTAGAAAGCCGGATTGAGAGGACGCGTGTCACTGTCGAACGAAATTAATTTTGTTGTAAAATCTGTGTTTTTGTTGTTCGCCTTAGTAAACTGTTTTTGGAGCTTTGGTCCTTAAAGCGTCAAATTATTTAACAAAATAAATTAAACCTTGCATTAACACAGTATAAAATGAATAAGACAGTGAACGCTGAGGAACCGTTAGCCGTTTGTCGTCTACGACACGGACTAAACGATAATTGCCTGTTGCACGTTTTCCAATATTTGGACGAATCGGACCTATTGAATTTATGCACCATTGACTCATACTACAAAGACTTAATCTCGAAATGGACGATTAAACAGAAACGTTTAAATTTGAGGAAACCGACAGTGGACAATGCACAATGGTTCCAGACATTCGGCAAATCGATGCGAAAAATCAAAATTTTCTCGAATCAATTCGTTTCGACATTGGCGACAATTATGAGAACTTGCGATCCCGGCCAATTAACTGAAGTTGACATGGCAATCCAGGACGGAGGTGGTCTTCTCAAACAGGCTGAAGCGACCGAATCACTCTTCCGTCTCACGCTACAGGCGATGCCATTTTTTTCCAATCTTCGAAAATTAAAATGCAAGGCTTATTGCGATGCGGACATGCGCGGTGTGTGCACCAACCTTTTCTTGCAAATTTCCACGACTGCTTTGAATCTTCGTTCAGTTGAAATTGGCCAATTAGAAGTGCGTGGTAATTGGCTACAAAATTTGCACAATTTAGACGAGCTTCGAATTACGTGGAAAAGGGATTCGCCTTTTGACAGTTTAATCAGCTTCTTGGAGGGAAAGCCGAATCTCAAAATATTCGGCCTTATACACCAGCGTGCAGATGTAACATCCGTCTACGATGTTCTAGCCAAATCGTGTCCGAATTTAAAAACGTTTTGTGATGAGGATCGAAGTATCTCAATTCATTACCATAGCTTCGACGACTCGTTAACCAGCCGATACAGATTTTTCTCCAAGTTTTCGGATTTAAGCTACGTTACACTTACAACGTACACGTTCTGCGGTTCAGATCTGTACTATCCGCTGGTAGCCGTAGCCAACAAAAACATTGTCAAATTAACCATCGTCACATCATTATCCGAACCAATTGTATTAAGCAAAAACGTCAGAACCGAAATTATGGGTCGTCCACTACCACAATTCGCTTCGCTCAAGTCGGTGGAATTTGATATTGCAACACCAAAGGCCCGCATATTCAACGATAAATGGATGCGTTGCGATTTTCGTTGTCAGTTTCTGTTTCATTTTCTGCGGCATGTAACGAGTCTACAGCATTTTACGTTATCTGGACCGTCATTAACTCACATGGACAAGATAGTAGAGCATCTACCCACGATTTGTGTATTGGATCTGTCGCAGACAAATTCATTCGAGATATTTAAGGCGGTGACAAATATTGTGAAAATTGTGCTCGGATCTAGATTACGCGGTGCTGGCATGTTTCATATAATCTTACAGGACGATGAAAAAGTCCAATTTTTTAAAGAACAGACCCAGTTAATGGACAACATTAACTTTACATTTACGACACGAAGCCGTTGGGACAACTACTGATAAGATCGATGTACGACCTTTGTGCAGCGAATATGACAGCAACTTAATTTTTTTCAATTCGTATACCTTGCAAGGTAGCGTTTACAATTTTAATGAAAACTATTTATGTGAAAGTTTCGTTTTTTACACCAATAAACTGATCATGTGAAGACACAGAATGGCCTTTGATTTGTCAAATGTAATGTCCATGAGCAATGGTCTACAACTGTGTAGCATCGAAGATAAGTGTCTCATCTGTCCCATATGGAAGGCCTAAACCATAGAGCATTGCCTACGCTGAATCTGCGACCAGTCTCTATTCAATTCACTAAGTTTCTGGTGTGTGTGTGTGAGTCTGTCTATATCGGGGTAATTAGTATGAGGATTTCATTTACGATCTAAGTAAGTAGCAAAATAGAACTGAACATTTCGCTTCTGGCCTCTGGCAATTTCGCTTCTCTATATACTTGCAAATCTAGTCATATACCACAATCGGTCAATGTATTGTCCATTCAAGTGACAGTAACATACAAATAAGATTCTTATCATGCCACCCCACAATCTGCTTTTTGACCTGGTTTTATTCCTCCATCATGGCACTGCGTTAGTAAACGCCATGACTTAAGTTAATATAAGAACTGTAACATTGGGCAGTAGTCCATACAAACGGTGTATCTAAAAACACTCAGGGATGAGTAGCTCAGAGTTTTTTTGCGTATTCGTTCTCTGAAAAATGAAGCAAACGTTTCTGCTCTACTATGCTCTATGTAAACTTGAAGCGACTTGCGGCGCGGTATATACAACACATATGTCTAACAATATCATATCTCTGCCTTTCGATGACATTGTAGACCAATTTGAAATTCTAAAAGAAACACAAGACGTCCACCAGTGCGTGAAAATATTTTATTCATCAACTGATTCACTCAAAATTCAAAGTTTTAAGCGCACTTACTACGGTGTATATTACAAATCATCGAAGATAAAAGAAAAATCAACTGAAAGTTGTTTCGGATTTTTCATTTCTCTTCATTTGCATATCCCAATTTGAGATATTTATATTGCGATTCAAAGTTGGGAATCTCTTCTCTCAATACTTCGGTGTTTAGAGGGAAAGGCTTTCCCATGAAAACGATTCGTTCGGTATGATCGATCAATTCATGTCTAGTCAATGGATGTACGAATATGGTTAATCGGCCACGTTTCTGCACAAACCATTCGTACAATTTTGCAAAATACTCAACCGGCACCCATGTTTCAAACGAACCCATCGGATGTGGCCCAACAGGCTGCATATTCAAACCAGCTGTGTCAGTGTTGCCTAGTTGAGTTTACAAAATCCTACAAAATCTGTTAGAAGTGGAATTCTGAGCAGATGAACTTACGTTCCTCAACCGGTTTCTCGGGATCATAGTGGTAGTGCAATGGAATGGCAATGATTCGTTTCGCTACACAGTTTGCAATGATTTCATTTCGCAGTTTGATTGCATGAGAAACTTGTTCGCAGTCATTTACGTCGAAAAATGTGTGAAAATGATATTCCAGGAATGGTTCCACACCTGTCAAGTCATACCCACTTTTAGTCATACGTAAACTTAAAAAATGGGCGGGAGACTGTGCACAAACCACTCATTGTAGTCAAAATTGAAAAAGCACCGTCACCCGTCACTATCTAAATAATCTTCCAAACTGTATAGTCTCTATTTCTATGATATACAATCACACAGCTTGTGAAAGGAAATGAAATTTATCAGAATTTTATGAGGGGTGTACGAAGCGAAGAGCTAGCTGCTGTCGAAGCTGTTTTCTGCATCCAATCTGCAAGTAAAGAGTAAAATTCTTAATCGTACTTTATCGTGACCAATAAAAAAGTCTGAAGCTTTTGCTTGCTGAAATAATAGGACAATGAAACATTTCACTGACGATTTTCTCTGAGTTAATTCACGAAAGTTTCTGTAACTTACTCTATTGGTAGCTATGTTGTGTACGCCCTTCAGATGTGATCAGAAACTGGACACTTTCTTGGTAGGAACACGAAGGTTTGCGTGAGTTAAATGATCAATGGAAAAAAGGACCACGAATCACAAGATCTGTGTTTTAGATCGCAACTGGGTAAACAGTCATGACCGTACTGATAAACAGTACAACTGATAAATCTAATAAATCTGTTCTACTGTTTGTTTACGTGCTATCTATTCAAAATGTCACAGCTGTCAAGTTTCGTCTTTCGGAAGTGTCAAATTTATTTTGAATAACATCCAAAGGAATGATAACAGATGGCGACTGGACAGAAGCAACGCCCTCTTTTCCATTTTAATGCAATCTGACCTGCTTGAAAACAGAGAAATGATAGATTACTACACTATTACACAGGTATGGTCTATTCATACAAGCCGGAGGGCATAGCGATTTCATATGAACAAACACACCTCCCATGAGAGGTGAATTTGTTTATATGAAATCGCTGTATCCTCCGCTCCATACAAAGTTTGACATTCGACCATACCTGGTTTATACTTTCATTGATGTTTTCATACTTCCAAAATTGAGTCGGCTCTTGCATGATTTAACTTTATCAGTAACTGGATGATTCCAACTGTTTTCACAGACCTCGTGATTCTTTCCTCGCTTTCCCAAGCGCTTACATTATACAAGACTGCATTTATTGGTGTAGAAGTTGATCACAATTTACGCCGAGACGCATACTATAGAAAAATTATTTTAGATCTCTTAGGAACTAACATATTTGCAGCAACCTTTTGACACCCCCTTGGTCCCATATATTTTCGTAATCTGGACATCCACACGACACGAGTTCAAACGCAACATCGCACGTCAAAATTAAATAAGATGGCTTCTAAGAGTTTCGTATGGGCGTGAACTTCCGCTCATATAGGATATTTGTGACGACGTAATTCATAATAAGAGTTTCGTGAAAGAAAAATTTCTGGAGTTTCTGGATCCCCTGCCCCTTGCACGCTATCACAAGCTTTTCGAAGACCCCCCTCTCAAAGTACGCAAGAAATTAGTCCTTCAATGTATGCGTAGAGGCGGAAGATTCTAACGTTACCTCTAAAGGAGAAGGTGGCGTTTATTGCTCATGCAATAATGATGTCCACATAAGATGGGGGAGGGTGAGTTTCCAATATCTGGAAAAACGTGTGGACGTCATTATTGCGCGAGCCCTTACTTCTGCCGACGATCACCATCATCAATTCCTGTTTAGCAGGCGACTGATGGATTATAGTCACAGTTTACGAAATAATGCCTGAAACCTACTAAGAACCTAATTCAGTAAGATTCCTGAACTGTCTGAATTTGTACGTACGCTTTTCGCTAACCCCCTTCCCCATCGCACGTTCTTGCACGCGCTTTAAGATTATATCGAGACTGTGCGCAATTTTTATTGTATAAGGTTCACCTTGCATGACTTAATAAAGATGATGATGATGATGGAAATAATATCTCTTGGTAGTTATACGAATTCACACTACGTTAATGAACGATTTAAGATAGAAACTGTCTGCCACAACAATATTTTAGCGATTGCGCTTTACAGTGAACTTAAAAATTAATTATATTTTTCCAACATGACCGGAAGGCCTCGTTTTTCGTCTTTTTCTTTGATCTCAAGAAATTTTATTTTAGTTTTAACGGCTTATGAGATCCCATCAATCCCATTTTAGCATCTGCACAACGATTTTTTCGTATCACAAACTCACTTGTGATTGATGGGATGATTGATTTTTGGTGTTGAGTAAGAAATATTGGAAATTGATCATCAATTTTTGTGGTTTATGTTAACCGCCAAATCAAGTTATTTGATAATCACGGTAACGTTATGACCAAGATTGATGTGATGTCAACAATTTGTTGTGATTTTGATTTTCGAACCCTGGACAAAAGTGACTTAACTTAATAAAAGTAAATTGAGAGATAGCATCGACATTCCCTCTTTAGGATCAGAAAACCTGTTTTTAAGTGATACACTTTTCGGATTGAATTCTCTTGTTTATGAAAGGTGTCAAAAATCCACATCCATCACCAGTTCTATGAGGGTAAGGGTAACAAGACAAAGGGAAAGATTAGGGAAATCCGACATAAGAACGACGTTCCTTGTGCCTTAACAACGCACCATGCAATAGTGCTGCAGAAAGCAGGCCCGCATTGCGCCCTTGTCCTTTTTTACTCAAAATTATTATACTCACGCCTTTTTCGACTAGAATTTGAGCCCTTTACCACAACTTCCGACTAAAATTTGCATTGTCAGGAAAGGATCATAATGAAACAAAAAGCAAAACAAAAACTTTTAGAAAAAATTCAATTTTCCGGTCGTAGGTTTCGTTAGGAAAAATGTTGAACTATGGATCCTAAGACACAAAATAGTTTTTTTTTTCGACAGCGAAACTTTTCTAGATCACAGCAACTAAAATTAAAACCATCACCAAATTACGTATGAGTAAAACCACACATTTTATTTTTGATTTCATAAACATTTCACTGTCATAAAATTATTCACTTCCAAGCATAGAGTTAAATATACCTAGAGGATTCACGACCGAAATTCAATAAAAAATCATCTCACACACACTAATGGCAA
>JANTFA010166415.1:0-19724 GCA_026413405.1 Phytosciara flavipes
ACATCACAAATTTTTAATGATAGATCAGGTCGGGTAATCACCCGATTGTAAATATTTTTCAAATGTTTGCTCAGAAATACGAGGGCAAATTGAATGGAGAAGTGATCTGCAATCAATAACAAATTCGATTGGAGACTAACAAAGAAGTTGATTGCGTTCTTTATCTCAGATGAAATAAGCCCAAACGGTTAAAAAGATGAATGTATGAAGATCTAAGAGGCCCATTCGGGTCTTCGCCCGACTCAGACAAAAGGCCCTTCGGGAATGCCCCGAACGCCCATATGGCCAGTCCGGCACTGGTTAATCTTATGGTGGAAGTCTCCCTGAGTATCTCTATTAGTCGGGTCTCAGTCGCCCGAAAAAGGGGGTTTTCGCCATACGAATGTTAAAAGTGATTTTGTTAGCTCCAATAGTAGTTTGCGACCAGAAAAGTGAATTTCACTATGTTGTCAAGTTGTAGAGCTCAAAACTCCCCCAATTTTTCAGGTGCCGACTAATTTTTCATTGAAAATCCAATTTATTTCACAAATGTCGATGAATTTATAGAGGCCAGAGGCATAATTAATGAGTTTTATCACTCTAATCGTCATTTCTCAATGTATTCAATGTAAATTCATGAAAAAATTGACAAAAATTGACATTACATTTTTTATTCTTGTATTTATGGTACATTTTACAAAAATCGTGTACTGCCGACTGGAGAACTTATTTTTGCCACCATCTTGACACTGTGCGAGGATTTTTTATTTTTCCTAAATCATACATACAACAGAGAATCTATATTCAGAATTTCGTCGAAATTGGTTGAAAAATGAATTTTTAAGAACGATTTTTAGTTTTCGCTTCCATCTTAGATTCCAGCGCCATCTTGCGTACGAAAACTTGACAACATCGTGCGATCTCTTTAATTTGGTTCATACTACAATATCCAATCATAAAATTGCTTTTAACAACGCGATCGCGAAAAGCGCGACTGAGACCAGACTATATCACATATTCAAAATAGTTTGATGGATCTGTGATGAGCTGCGACACCAACGCTAATCAAGAGCAATTTTCTGAGATTTTTAAGGTTACGCTTTAGCAATGTGTTGGAGGATATGCTAAATGAGGAAGGATACTCAAACCGAGTACGGCAAAAACATTACACAGCGTGATCCATCTGAATAATCGTCAAGTGAGCCGTAGGCTGAACTTAAAACTAAATGGGAAAACGGAGTAATTCGAAAAAAAAACTCCAATTTACCTCTCCATTCGACAGAACCCTAAGGTAACTTGTGGAGTGAGCATTCCGGTAAAACAATATGTCTTTGATTGCTATTTAAAAATCCCCTCAATTTGACATGGTACCATGGTACCACTTTGCAATAGAACCATTCTATGATAGTTTGTCTACAGTATGTACAATGACTTCACTCCGGAAAACTTGAAAATGGAAGAAATTTTTTATTTATAACATGTCATAATTGATCACTTTCGATGTCAAACTTTGAAATGATTTATCCATATATCCGTAAAAAAAAAAACTTCATGAAATTATTCTATGGTCGACGGAATGATTCTATAGTCCATCACTTTCCGCTGGGCTCGCTATCGACATTCTTTCTCTTTTGTATGACATCAACTTGAAAAACCAAGAAATCGTACTCTTACAACACACTCTATAACACAATATTGTAATCATCAGAATTTTGATATGGGTAAATCCGGTTATGAATTCGCAAGGGAAAGTTTGCTGCTGTTTTTAATGCTCTTTTCGATGTATGGTAGAAATCTGCGTATTTCCTCAAAATTATGCAATAAGCAGATAAAAAACGGCTCAATTAGAAACAGGATACAAGTTTTTTGATAGTACATTGCTTACCAACGGGATGAAAGTGTGTGAAATTTCGATGCGATGTCAAGGTTGGTGAACACTCAACAAGTACCATTTCTCCTATTGTTAGGTGAGGTATTTGAAAACGTCAACATGTAAACTACGTTAACAATAAATTTCACATGAAAACTGGACTTCTCTACTACCCTTCTCAATTGGACACAAGTAATATGCTTCATGGAGATTTACGAGCAGTAGCAAAGGAAACAACTCCCATTTATTTCAAATGAATTTTGTATTACACAAAAAGAAGTTGACACGTGCATTACATTACCATACCTTTAAGCAGATGGTATTCATTCGATCAACAATTTGTTCAAATAAAAAAAAACATGCTAACAGTACCACAGTACAATGCCAATAATGTTTATACAATTGAATCAATCGTTTTAATCATAAAGTTTAAAAACATCGAGAAATATCCAAGACGCGAGCAATATTTCTTGACCTTGGAATGGTTCATTGAAAATTTTGATGTATACCTACAGATCTTACAGATCTCCTACAGAGTTATTCCAGTTAAATTTGAAATACATTTCTGAGACTCGTAAAGCTAAGTAAAACCGAAGTAGTTGGTCATCCAAGCTAATTCAAAAGTCTCAAATGGGGCAATTTCTCAATAAGGTGCAGCCAAATAATATTCCATCCTGGACTAATTATTTATTGATCTATTGATTGTAAGCTTAAAAGTGACTCGCCACAGATATATGTGTAATGTACGATCAATTAAAGTGTCAAATTTAATTCAGTTAGCTTGAATTGCTTTCTGATAAACGCACTACGTCTTCAACGTTAGAGGATTTGGTCAGATAACATTGTAATTTGTAAACAGAAGTGTCTGTATTTCAGTGACTAGGAATGACAAATTATATAATTTCCGTTATTGCCACTATGTTTCAAATAAATAGCCTCGATACAAACAACTCCATTGTGGTCGAGTCAAAATTTTGGTCGATTTTCGTAAGTGTTACCAAAGTGGTTCCGTTAATTCGAACAAAAAGTGATGTATGGAAGTTACCGGTCTTTTTTGATGTTGAACAAATCGTCCATACATCATTTGGACCTAAGACTTGTAATTGAGAAGTTGTGACTTGAGTACATTTTGACTCGGACGCTATTATCCGTAGACGGTGTTGTTCATATTGAGGCTGTCCAGCGACTTTGGTAGAGAGCTGCTTTGCGTCCAGCTATTATCTAGGAGATTTCAAAAATCGAAGAATATTATAGGACGTCATTTATGAACGGCCCCTTCCTTGCCATATTTCCCACATGTGGTAGCATTTGTATTACAACAATTTATTAGACAATTGTGCGACAATTTAAAAACCAATTCTTCGGTATATTTTTCAACCTTTGATAAAATTCAAATTTAAAATTCAATTCAAACCATTACTGAAACAGTCTTTACTCGTCATTATTCCGTTAACAACAAATTCGCAGGTGCCACGCCGTATTTTTATTTGCTTTAACAGTAACACATAGCCGAGGGGTTACTCAACAGAATGATTGGTGCCACACATCAGTAGAAAGTGACAAGTGAATGGTAAAAAGCAAATACTTCGAAAATAAAAAACTCCTCGCAAAAACCAACGTTTCATGTTTGCGATAAGAAAGGGTAAAAAACTAGTATTGTGCACTGGCACTAATAAAAGACACTACCAACTACTACCGAAAGTCTGATCACACGGGTCCCAAAGTCACCATACAAAATCACGGAAAAATCAAAGTCATTAATTTTAGCTTCATTACTTATCTTGACTTATCTACTGTACGTTCTGCTATAAATAAAGCAACACTGGTTATAGCTGATCGCTCATTTTTGTTGTTGTTTTCGAGTAACAGTCTTTCTGAAGAAGTAATTATACTGAACGGGATGCGATATATATAATTACTGCAAGACTTCAGTGGGACATATATCAATCCATCTTGAAAAGAGTGCTAAAATGTAGCCCGAACCACATCTCGTTACATCTCGAGTACTAGCTCAACATATAGGTGGTTGTGTGTAATTCATTAACTAAATTTCAAAGTACTGCAACAAAATGTACCTTCAACCTGGTCATAGTTAAATAGCATGCACGCAGTTCTAACGATAAATTTAACGAAATTCACGAGTGCAGTCATACAAAGTTTCGATATAAGTTAGGGACCATTCACAAATAACACACGCTCAAAACTACGAATTTTGATATCTTCCTTGCACGCCAAAATGTATGAAAAAAATTCCAGAAATGTATGAAGGGTACGCTTTTGTCTGAAGCCCCCTGTAGAACGTGCGTAATTTGTGAATGGCTACTACTTGACCAGGACGGTACCTAAAGACGGACTGAGTCTCACTAAAAATATCAAAAAACCAGCTTCTCTCATTTCACCACATTAAAAGTATATTTTTGTCGACCATGAGACAGGAACTAAAATGAGGATTTTTCCGTGCGGTGTCCATTCGTGAGCCTTGTCAAAGAAATCTTATTGGAACAAAGCTTCAGTCGGTAATGAGGATAATAAGGGTCCCACATGTCAAAGCGGAGCTAATTTCTATATTACAGTGTTAGAATCAAAAGCTGATATCTGCAAATCTATACTTGAATCTCACCCTGATTCAAAATTAAAATAATTTATTTGCCGATCATGGGAAATTTGGTTACTATTCCAGGTTCCCGAGTTCTCACACTTTTTAACGAAAGCAATTACGAAAGCGATCAAATATGGAAAGTGGTGCAAAGAACTATAGACTCTAGTGGGTCAATACTTAGTACATCGTAAAAATCAGAGTTGAGTGTTTCTTCTTAGAATTTATCTTGGTGCCAAATGTAGTTCAGCAAAGCCCACGGTGCCAATTATTGGCACCGCACGATGTTCCTTATTTTAGACCCTGCATGAGAACACCTGCAGCATCTGAAAAACGGAGTCTAGCTACGGGCCTGTATTTGTCTAAATACATCCTTTCACAAAATGAGTGAAGGTCGATGGGCTACATTTTGATTACATTTTAATGCATCCAAATTCCTAAAGTTGAAACAATTTAAAATATCCGCGATCGCACAAGAGGTCATTCGAAATGGTTTGAACCACTTGTTATACTTGTATGCTATACATGCTTCGTGTTTCGCGATAGTATTGCACTTATTTATATACCAAACAATTCCATTGAATTGATTAGATTAGATTCACCCACAATACCTCCACAATCCAAATGATGTGCAGTTTCTTGATTAATCAAATGAATACAAATAAACTAAACAAGATCACCGTCTAATGTACAAAGTTCATCCGTACGGTTGCGGCTTCAAAATGTGAGAGATTTAGAAGGAAAAAAAATTCACAAAACTTCATTACGAGTTCGTCATTGGAATGGGTGCAAAGTCGACGATTTTAAAGTAATGTACACTCATACCTACACGGTAGATGAACTAATTGCTTCTTTAACGACCTTATTAAAGTCAGATAAGACATAATGTTTGTTGTAATCAATAATGTATTGAATTGGTTTTGGCCGTGCAGTGATAGGAAAATATGTGATCCGACAGAGTGTGAGCTGAATATAAACGAATCGTTTCGGCAGCCAATTGAATGAATTAGTGTAATATAGTGATCGAACAGGTTGAACCACACACGCTTTAGACAAACAGAAAAAAAAAACATTTTCGATTTTATAAGACGAAAAAGTCGAGCTGATTGAACGGTGAAGTGAATTTGTATAAAAACGATGGACACAGAACGTCATCAAAATAGAAAATTTAGTGAAATTGAACTGTCCACTAAAGCAGCAATATTAAGTGAGGTGAATCGGCAAGGGGATGGTACTTCAAAATTGTGGTAAATAAAATCATTTCATTATCGTACATGGTGTAATTTCAGTAAACATTTTCTCCACAAATAACAAATTCCCAAGTAACACACTGGTGTAACGATCGCATAGTAAACGGAATTATACAAATTTGTCGATACGGTAAACCGTTGCAACAAACCAGTTTTTGTTTTCACAACATTCGCTGGCTTGACATCGGCAATGTCTTCCCAGTTAACCATTTGTGGTCGCAGACCCAATAATGCTATCAACGCTGCCTTTTTGCCACTTTGCACGGAACCATTTGCGTATCCCTTGTACGCTCCTTCATCGTATGTAGAGGTCCAGATAATGCGATTCCACGTTGAAGTGGTCGGTTCATTTATAATTTGCGATTGTTCCCATGTTGTTTGCACCCACAATCTCGGTTCATTCATTGCCTCGCCAAAACGCTGACATAAATATTTCAATAAAATGTTCTTCACTACCGCTTTCGAATTGTGCGGTATCTCTTTGTGATACATCAGACCGGATATGGTATTGTCTTTTGCTTCGTAGGTAACGATATATTGATTGGAGCACAGTGATGATCCCGAATATCCAAGCCATTTCCAGTAGGGTGATGCATAGTTGGCACAGAAACTTGTGACATAGTGCGGTGATCGATACTCTAAGAAGTTGTCTGGTAACGTTGGAATGAATTGAATAAGTGGAATCGCTTGGTCAGGTATGGCGAACACAACGAAACGAGTTAGGAATATTTGATTGCATTCCGTTTGTACTCTGACAAAACCATTGTATTGGATGACATTTTTTACGAATTGATTTTTCAATATTGTCTCGGGATCGATCTGTTGTTCTAAGCGCTCGATGAGAATGGAGAAATTCGGCATCAATACTCGCTTATTGTCTATGTCGCCTATGAGGCTGTTGATGTACAGTGAAATTTTTGAGTTTATCTCTCGGTTGCTTTTAGTCCAATACTCATTAAGGATCATAAAAATAGTGCGCACACTGTCCACGGAGGAAGGAGGAATCGAAAGCGTCAGCTCCATACATTTTGAATTTTTTTGTATTTGTTTTGCGTGCAAGTGGAGCCGTCATTTTCGGCATGTGCACTATTTGAATGGCCCTTTACCCAAGGCTACATACTGGGGAGGTCGTGTCATACGCAAATATTTCAGGTAAATTGTGTCACACCTTCCCTGTACAAAACAACTCACTTCAACCGAGCTTATATGACGTGGTGAAATTGTTGTATGAAAAGTGGTGACTCAGAAACTTATCTGTTTGGCAAGACCCCCTCAGTGTAGTCTTGCCTTTGCCATAGATACTGTCTTCGCTGAATACGTATTTCTAAATAATTAGTCACGCAATGTCAACAATGAAATGCGTATTCTTCGATAGCAACAGTTGGCGAATTGTATTAGGCTTAACTTACCTCTTGAAAAGTACCGAGCAACCCATCCATGACCTGCAGATTGATAAAAAATCTCTTGCTGTGATTTCAAAGGATTCAAGACCACTCACGGAGCGTACAAGCAGCCGAACAATGTTTCGGCTAGACGTGAAAAACAGGTGCTGACATATGAAATCATCCATTGCTTCCGTATGCTTTCCTGAGACTCTGAAAGCAACCGTAAGTCTTATAATGGACTGAGACTAAAGGGATGTTTTCAATGCAAAAATGCACCTGATATCTTGACAAATCACATCCAACATTGCAAAAAATCGATTCATCTCAAATTTCGACAATGTCGACCACAACGAGTCACTATCCAAATTCGTAATAGTTTTGTAGTCTTTCTCGGCTGCTTTAGTGAACAGTTGAACGTTTAATTCATTGCACAATGCTAAAATATGTCGTTGATCCGTGCTAATCCATCGAGCTCCCAATTCTCCAATAATATCCGACAGGATTTGTCCACCAATGCGATCGTTTCCTTCGAGTATTCTAACCCTTAAAGATGGCTCTCGTTTATAAACTTCATAGGCGGCCACCAGTCCTGCAATACCTCCTCCCACCACAACGCAATCATATTTCGGATATAGATCTGTTGCTAGATTCATTTTCACTTTTGAATTTCTAGTTTAACTTAGCAATTTTGAATTGTAAATTTCAGGAAAGTTTTCGTCCTATGTTTGACACCGGGAATTTTGAATGGACTGTACGTGTCGTCGTACGTATTTCTGGGTCATATGCCAAATAACTTGACTTGTGTCATTCCGTCCCTAACTGAGGCCTACTGGAGTCATGAGGAAATTAAAAACATTTCGACTAGGTTCAGCGAGTCGACAGTATTCGATGAGAGGGCGATTAACATTTTCTGTTTTTATGTAGACTGGTAACGGACAAGTGTAAAATTCGCAACTGGAATTACACTCTGTTGAGTGAGCTCACTTTTGAAAGTGCATATCAGTATGTTACAACTGCAGATTTGCCGGAAGAGATAGCCTGCAAGAAGTCGGAAGAAAACTATTTTGCCTACGACAATGATGGATTGTCAATAGTAGCAGAGGTATGTCGAAATAAAATTCAGGGGCGTTGAATTGATCCATGAATCATTTTGCTTGCAGTGGGATTTGATTTGCGACCGTGAAATTCTACGGACTACGGTACAAGTAGCTCTATATATCGGAAAATTTGTGGGAGCATTTGTTTTTGGCATCATTGCGGACAAGTATGCAGACACAGTTCCTGTTAAATTCTTTTCTATTTCATGAAACCGATTTTTAATATGAATTCCAGATATGGTAGAAAGACTAGTGTGACAATTGCAAGTGTTTTGTACATAGTATGTGGACCTGTATCAGCGTTCGTCAACATTTATTGGCTATTTTTGATATGTCGAATTGGTCTAGGCTTAGCTGGATCTGGCGTTTATCATTCGGCCTACACGATTCGTAATTTCAAAATGTTGGAATTGTTGTGACAGCAATTTTTGCACAAGAGAAATTTCCAATTTTAGTTACCGAATTTGCGTCGATAAGATATCGATCAACTCTAAGCATCTTCTTTAGTGTGTCATATCCCATTGGTATGATGATCTTAGCAATTTTTGCCTACTTCATCCATCCATGGCGACAACTTCAGTTGGCCCTATCGATTCCGGCCGTATTTTTGGTCATTCACTTTTTGTAAGTAGCTTCACCAATGCCTCGATAACACATTTCTTCTTTGTGAAACACATTAACGGAAAATATAAAATTTTAAGTCTGCTAGAAGAATCACCTAGATGGCTAACGAGCAAGGGCAAAATAAGCGAAGCCCACAAAATCGTTTTTCGCCGACCCATGGACGAACAAGAGCATTTTGAGTTGGAAAAACTGAAAAAGCTTCGAGCTGATCGATTAAAGGTGCTTGTTATGAAATGGATATACGATTTTAGCAAAAAATATGAAAATCTCAAGTTCGCAGACACGTGACGGGAACAATGTGTTGACCAATATACTTAACGGAATGAAGGCTGGATGTTCTGAGCTCATTGATTTGTATGGAAACAAATTGCTTCGCCGCAGATTGTTCATTTGCCACTTTACCTTTTTTATGTCATCGTTGACGTATTATGTGATTGGTAAGGATACGCAGCCGAAAAATTAGCGAGAAGAATTTTTCGTTTTCATGTTTTCTTTTCCAATTTCAAGCACTGAACGGAGACAATTTCCTTGCAAATCAGTATTTTTATGTGGCCGTCACCGGTCTAACGGAGGTTCCTAGTTACATTGTCCCTTGCATAATGTTCAAATGGATGGGACGCAAGAGAGTGTCGTTGATTCTATTTCTTCTAGCTGGATGTGCTCTCTTATCCATACTTGCAGTACCGCTGGGTAAACAGACTGTCGATTTCGTAAACACTCAGAAAAACTAATCTCTACAAATCCGCTACAGATTACACAGATACCATAATTGGCGTGGCTCTGTTCGGTAGAATGTGCATTAGTGCTGTTTTCGTCGTTGTCATCTTACACACAGCAGAACTATTTCCAACAACGATCCGAAGTTCGGCTATTGGAACCAGTTCCACAATGGCTCATATCGGCTCCATTTCGGCGCCGTACATCGTTGATAGTCTGGGGTCATTGAAATGGTTCATACCGTCAACAATTTGTGGTGCATGTTCGGTAATTGCTGGGATTTTAGTGTTAGGCCTACCGGAAACGGAACACGTGGAACTGAATGATACGGTTGAAGAGGAAACGACAAGAGAGATTAAATGAATTGTAAGGATTTCTCGGAGCTTTTTTTTCTCTTCTACAACCGACAAAGACTGTCTCGCCGGAAGTGTTGTGCAGGGTTGAGCTCCGCTGCTTTGCTTGTGCCAAAGTTTCATGTGACATCCAAAGGTAAACTTGTTTTTTAGACCCCAAGTAACAATTTACTTCACGGCGTCGACTCGAAGAACGGTGTCTCTGAGGCAGGAGCATCAACCGAGGACAAACTATTGGAGGTCTTTGGAACAAAATTTGAGTATCCCATGAATTTTTTGTTCGAAATTTTACCGAAATAGAACTGGCGCACAAAGTAGCACGGCACGGATGTTTTGCGAAGTCAGTTTCTTAAATACTCATTGCAAACTGATATTCTTCCCTTCTCTACCACCGGCACAGTGGCCGCTATATTTTCTTACATTTTCATTGCTAATGCACAATTGAAATCATATGCATCGTTTTCATATTGGCTGTAATGTTTAATGAAGAGAACGCATGAACTGGATATCGTCGACTAGACCACTGTCATCTTCGGGAGTCAGGAAATGGAACTCATCGACGCACTAAAAACAGCTGCCAGAGCAGGTTCTAAGTAAGTGGCCTGATTGACGTTGCAGTCAAATAAATTAAGTGTTGGAATGTTGGCATAATGCCACTGCGTTGTGGTTATTCATACATTATAGGTAACCAAAAAAATCCGTCAAAATAATCTGTTCTGATGCCTAATCAAAGTGCGTTGAACACCTTCATAAATCAGCTTTCTTTTTGCTATTGTTTGATGCCTTTTCATTTTTATCTTGACGAGATAACCGAACTGAAATCGAATATCGACGTTAGACAATGGCCCAAATCGGTCAAGTGGTTTACTAATCTGGAGTCATATTCAGACGACATGTTGTCGAATTTATGACTTGGATAAGAAATCTACGACTGAATGAGACTTTGAAAAGGTTAAAACTGTTTTTTTGTCTGTCGTTCTTAGTGGGTTTGGTTGATTTTCAATGAAAAAGGCGAAAAGTAAAGATTTCTACGATTTCATTCACTAGACAAAAAAAAATTGTACAAAAGAATCGACTGGTGAACAGGCCAACGGTATCAAAAAGGCAGCAACTAATGATTTCAGCCTAAGAAGATCGATTGTAGTTCTGGCTTGCTTGATTCGTAGTGCGTTCAGACCAATTTTCTCTTTCCAGAGAACTCGTCGAACAATTCGAATCCTTCGGTGGACTAAATAATTTCGGTTCAGTAAATCTTATGAATTCGAACTTCTAAGCCGCAGCTTCCATCGTACACTTAAGAAAATTCGATCATCCGTTTTTAAGGTTTTCATCGAATTACAACCAATATACACCACACTACAAGATCGTTCAGCAAACTTGCCTCAATCGAGCAGCAAGGACCTATTTATGAGTACAGAAACATTTTTAGTATAGAAAACAAGTTTCAGATGGGAAATGAAACTCACATTGTGTTGATCCAATTTCACTTGTCATGCGGTTCAAAGACCATACGAACCTACTACACTGTTCCTTGGATGTTTTCACCGAATTGAGTGTCATGTGACTTGTGAGATTTATCCTGTTATCGATAGGTCAAACAAGAAATAAATGAAAATCTACGGTTAACTCGGTCTTTATATGGCGAATTCCACGACCCTGTCCCGTAGCTAACAAACTCAATCTTGAAATAGCTCGGAATCGGTGAAACGTTTCTTAGAGCAACCTTCATGTAACCTCATCTGGTATACCAGTGATCCTCTTTCGAATGAATCGAACATGTTCTAAGAAAAGATCAATGGATTCCGAGATATTTTGGTTCAAACTTTGTTAGTCACGGGACACATGTTCAAAGAATTGAAGTACAAGATTTAAAAACAACTTTTTCAACCAATTTTAAACAATTTACCTTCTCTATCGCGGAATTCGTGAGCCATAATGTTGAGAAAACGCTTGTGACAGATGACAGGCATTCAAAAAGTTGAACAACTAACAAGCTCAGTTTTGTTGAGTTTGAAGTTCGAATTCAGTCAGGTCCACTTCTTGTAATGACCTCTTGTCAACAATAACTAAAATTCAAAACAATTTTTGTTTACATTTGGAATAATGAATTTGATGTCGATTGATTAAGCGCTTACGGATGGTTCTGATGATTTGATTTCATAATTACACATTTGAGTTTATTAGGTTCGGAGAACACAATCACACCAACAAACCGGCATAACTGACAAATGACAGGCAGTGGGGCATTATCCGGATCGAGTGCCTCTCGCGGATTTCTTTTTAAAAGAACTAAAAACTGTGGAAACTGTGTCAAATATTTGTATTCGGTATGGTGCCATCTGTATTCATGCGGAAGCAAATCAATTGAATTATGTGTGAGTTTAATGTTTCCCCATTCATTGAAAATTAGAATTGAAATTTTGAAAATCACACACAGCTGATATGCCTTTACATTCCATTTTCTATCGTAGCTCACAAGGGCTGTAACTTGGATGAAGAAAATCTCGAACCTTAATCTCTTTCTTCGTTGCAAAGAGATTTTCTACTTACTTCATTACAAAAATAGTAAAGCGAAAGCCATTCATTGCATGAGGGACAATTTTGTGATACGAACATAGAGGTAAATGAGGATACAAGCAGCGAAGCTGTGAGTGTGGTGAGTCATATAGATGGCTAAAACAATAAATATTCAAATATTCAAATATTCAAAGTTGGCTATTCTTTTGCATTCAAATCAAATTCAAACAAAAATGGAAAAGAATAGCTAACTCTGTAGATGATTCTGGCCCTCTATTGATTGTGGGAATTGTTATTGAGACTACCGCAGATATCAGCGATGGCGCCGCCGGCAGGTCGGTCTTTTCAATCGAGTTGTCCAGGAAAATGTTGACTTACCAGCTTCACAGCTTCGTCGCTTGACAGTGCATTGGTCGAACTCACAAATGTTTATTTGGGAAACTTGTAACATCGCGTAAGTTGCAATACGCGCCATCGGCTCAGATATGCAAACTCTACACTTGTCCAAATTCCAAACAACAGTTTCCAAAGTATTTAATCGCTATCCTATGCGGAAAGAGGTCATTAAATGTTCGGTCCGCATCCAACGTAATCTACTATTACATTTCGAGCTACAGCCAAGAACTACGTGTCAAAATGACACAAATTAGACGGATTTTCCCAGAGATGAAACTTTGGTTTCGATAATGTGACGGAAATCACTGATGCTCAGTTTATATTTGATGAGAAACACGAAATATGTACCTGATATTGGCCCTCTTTCCGGTTGAATAATGGTTGCATACGCACACACATGACGAATATTCACATCCGGTTCATTGACCCGATTCTCACCGATGAATTGAACACGACTGAAATATTATTCCTAGCTATAATCCTGATTTAGTGGTGGGTTTGCAGTTTGTTGTATGTTCTGACTCTGACCAACGGTTGTCGGTTTTATTCTGAATGTTTCGTGAATTTTCACTGTTCTATCAGAGTACAACCGAATGTATGACAAACTTAAGAACCAAAGCTAATCTGCACAATAGCCTATGCTCCTTCAACTTTTTTTAATTGTTTCACTTATTTCAAGCATCACAATATGTGCCATGATGTCCAACGTCGAAAAATCTCAGTCAGAACAAAGAAAAAAGAAAGGAAAACCAACGGAATCAAATGACAAAAAAGCACTCAAGTTTGAGTGGTTTATTTTATATTTTCATATTTCAATCGATATTTCAAAGAATGCTGTGTGTATGAGATCAGCACAAATCATGTTTGGAAATTTAATCTACGGAGAAAATGTTCTTGATTTTACTTAACAAACTTTTCCCGAACGATTTGAATGTGTTGAGCTGACCATTGAATGTCTCTTCGCTTTCATTCGGATGTTCTTGCAGCCACTCCAAAATCTCATCACATTTTGCCAGATATTCCGACTTTTCCTCATTTGCGACACCTTCAACATTGTTCAGCAACGCACTTTGAATTGCATAACATTGCTGCTCCAAATTATCACGAGCTCGGATAGCATTCTTTCGTTTCGCTTCTTCGGCTCGCAGTTTTTCTGCTTCTGCAATCATTTTTTCAATTTGTTGCTTCTTCAAACGACCGGAAATGTTCTCAATTTTAATTCCGTCGGTGGTTCCAGTGGCCTTGTCTCGTCCGGTCACTGTAAGAACTCCATTTACGTCGATTGTGAAGGTTACGTCAATTATTGGTTCGCCTTTAGGACCGATTGGGAATCCAGACAATTCGAATTCACCAAGAAGAAAGTTATTCAACGCATTCGAGCTTTCTCCTTGACGAATAGGAAAACGCACAGACGATTGGTTGTCGTTAAATGTTGAGAAAATTCTCGAGATTGAAACGGGAATGGTCGTATTTCGTGGAATCATAAAGAACATCTCTTTGCAAGATTTTCTACTACCAACACCCAACGATAATGGAGTTACGTCTTTCAGGAGGCGACCAAAGATTTTTTCCGATTTGTTACCATTCAAAGCAGCTGCTTGAATAGCAGCGCCATATGCAACTGATTCGTCTGGATCAATCGTACAGTTCAATTGTTTTCCATCGAAAAATTCTTTTAGCAAACTCCGAATTTTGACGATACGTGTTGAACCTCCAACCAAAACTATTTCATGGATATCCTTTTTGTCCATTTGGGCATCACTCAATGCTTTTCGAACTGGTTCCAGTGTCTGAGCAAATAAATCCGCATTGAGCTGATCAAATTTGGCTCTCGTTATTGTGATCGAAAAATCGATTCCATCTGCTAGTGCATCGACGTACACCTTTGCATTGGTCGTTGAAGAAAGCTCACGTTTAGCTCGTTCACAAGCCGATCTCAATCGCTGTACCACTCGACCGTTTTCTTGGATGTTGATATTATGCTTTTGATTGAATTTTTCGATGCAAAATTTCACTAAACGACAATCAAAATCAGCGCCCCCCAAATGAGTGTCACCATTCGTTGCTCTAACATGCACGTAACATTGGTCAACGCTTAATACCGTCACATCAAATGTGCCACCTCCCAAATCGAAAACCAAAATGTTCACTGTTCCATCGTGCCAAAATTCGTGGTTGTTTCCAGCGAAAGCTATGGCCGCTGCAGTGGGTTCATTAATTATTCGAATGGC
Organism: Phytosciara flavipes; assembly: GCA_026413405.1. NCBI lineage: Eukaryota > Metazoa > Arthropoda > Insecta > Diptera > Sciaridae > Phytosciara > Phytosciara flavipes. The sequence goes on from JANTFA010166415.1 coordinate 15,016, forward strand.
ATTTAAACCGGCAATAGTTGCGGCATCGAATGTTGCTTGTCTCTGTTCGTGGTTGAAATATGCTGGAACCGTTATGACCGCATTGGTGACCTTCTCATTTAAATATCTTTCGGCAATTTCCTTCATTTTACTCAAAACCAATGCGCTTATTTGTTCGATTGAGAAAGTTTCCTTTTCTCCTTTGTACTCGACAGTAATTTGAGGTCCGCAATCACCGTTTTCTACGACAAACGGCCAATTCAAAATGTCGCTCTGTACCACCGGATCATCAAAGCAGCGCCCAATCAACCGTTTTATGTCATACACAGTGTTTTTCGGATCGGCAGCAATTTGATTCTTGGCAACATCACCCACAAATAGCTCGTGTTACGTGAATGAAACGTAGGATGGCGTCACATAATTTCCCAATTCATTAGCGATGATCTCCACTTTTCCGAATCGCATGACCGCCACACACGAATTCGTCGTCCCCAAATCGATTCCAATTATCGATGCAGTTTCCATTTTCTGGAATTAAGATAAATTTGATATTGGATTACACTGGTGAAGTAAGACAATCGAATAAACAAAAATTATTTACGCTTCAACAAAAATGGTCGCTTTTGTTCCACACTGTCGAAGATTTTATTCTGTTAGATCAATCTGAACAGTTGCACAGTATGAGTCGCAATGTAATTTTCGTATGACAGTCAGGGCTTGACAACATTTGGCTTCCACTGCACTGAAATATTCCGAAAGTGGTCTGCACCCAGACATGACAGCACCATCATGCCATCTCTCTATGGAGCAAACCCTTTATTTTGAATATGATGGCTGTATCAATGACATTACATAGATAGACTGATAGACATTCGAAAGTAAAAAGTGAAGCAAACATACGCAAAAATTGAGTGTAAGTTTGTGGTACAATCTTAGAGCTTATATCATTCATTAAATGATGTGCCAATGTTGCTTGCTTGTGCTATAACCCCTTCTCATACCATACACGTCCCAACTATGTTATGGAATGTAAAAAGCTTCTTTTGTTCTCTATTGTTCTATGTACGGGGACTTTTTGGACACATGCGATCATTCTGACAAAAGCGTACGCTTCATACATTTTCGAAACTTTCTCCATACATTCTGGCGTACGATAGGGGAGGGGTCCAAAATTCTTAATTTTTAGAGTACGTAATTTGTGAATGGCCCCCCTTAGGGCTTTACTGTCATTATTAGATTCCTTCGACAATCATATTCTGGTGAGTGTTCTTTGCGATGACGAAGGGTTTAAGGAAACTACACTGTGACAAGAGTGTCGTCATTCAAATTTGTTTTCGTAAAATGACGAGAGAGAAGAAAATTCTTGAGAAAAATTACCGGCACTTGCGATGCACATCTTAAATTTTCTTTTTTTATTTGACAGGAAACCATGAGATTTAGAAACTTTTGGACTCACTTAGATTTATCTATTCCGTTTTAAAGTATTCAGTCCAAAAGGTGCTTCGCCCCTCAATAAAATTCCGATACTTTCAATCGATGAAAACGTATTCTGCGCCAAAACTATGAAATGGCTACAGTTATGTTAGTTTTTCTATGTTTTTGTTGTGAAAAGGTCAACCAGGATAGTCCTTTTGAATCTTCTGATAGTTTTTCCGAATTCGACTCTTTCCCAACATTTAATTTTTATACTTCTGCATTTGTATGGCTCAATGAGCCATTGGCTCATCCCATGTGTTAGAAATTCAATGGAATTTTACGAAACATCACCAGAATTCCTATGAAATTTATGATGGAATGAGTGATGAATTTAGAAGCTACAGGGGTATCAGTAAAAAAAACCTTTAAAGATGAAGGTGACGCAAGTCGTTGTATGTCACTTCCAAAAGAACTGATGTCACTTTGGGTGAAAACTAAGAAAATTTTACTCAAAATAATGTCGCACCATGTCACAATGGTATGAAGGTCAAAAAACATTTTTGTCTCAAACAGAGTATACTTTGTGTGGTATCATTGGAAAGCTTAGATGCCTAGCTTGAAATTAGAGTCCAGTTTAGATAGCAAGACTCCAATTTGTTGCATATTTACCGCCAAGAAGTTTCGTAGAGGTAGTGAATTTTCACGAAGAAAAAAATTTGTTTGGGGAAGGTACGAGTACGATTTCACTGAAGCCTGTTGCCACCTCCCCTAGGGTCTCTTTAGTCAGAAACGTTGTCAATTTTCGGGTTTTTTGTTTGTTTAGTAGACCCGTGGATTACGAGAAAATACGTATGGAGCATTTGGGAAAGCGAGAAAGTTGCTTTTTTTTATTCATCAATTCTACTTCAACAAACGTTACAAAACTTACAGAATTAACTTAAATTAACAGCTTACGCTTTACCAAATTTATTCTACTTTATTCTCTAGCATAGCTAATAAGACAGAAAAAATTTGACGAAAAACTATGTGGAGACGCTCTTTCGACACAATAAAATTTAACAACTTTAAGAAGCTTTAAATATGTATCTTGGTGACAACAATTTTCTTATTTCTTGTGGTATAGGACTTGCCCTACGGCGCTTACACTAACGTGAAGCCATGATACAACTACTTGAATTTACTCGCATTTACTACTTGAACCTACATCAAACACACTGAAGTAATTATCAGAGGCTAGTCCTCTTACATAAACCGCATTAACATTTTGGGTACGTTCACTTTCATTTAAATTTCTTTAAAGTCTACCGTTACCGCAACTACTATTGCAAAATTCGATTTTTTGGTACAGCTCATACTATTTTTTTTGATGATTATATTAGGAGACATGTCCGTTATAATACTGCTTCAATGCAAAGTGGAAGGTATACGCGGATTAGTGTTCTATTAATGATGTCTATACCGTCCTATCATGCTGTTCTGTAATATCAACATACCTTCCTCTTCGCATTAAAAGAGCGTCAATAGAACTTCTTGGAATCATAAACACATGCAACAGTATCAGCATAAAAAGCAAACAAAAATCAACCAACAAAGAAAATGACCTCGTTAAAGTTCAAATTAATATGCGGGCATTTCACAGTTAGACAACATCATTATTACGATCCATCTGGATGATGCATTGGAGTATTGTCCAAGCAACAAGCAAAATAGTCAACGTGCAACACAACTCTTTTCATCTGAATATAAAATGTAACCGAAACATCGCACATTGACAACGTAAACATTTAAAATCACTTACTCATTTCTATGGAAACATTATATTCAAAATGAATTTTCTCGTTTGTTTGATTTGAGCGCTCAATAACACGAAAACTTTTTATTTTCATTCTTTTTTCATCAGTTAAGAATTGATAAGGCTTTGAATAACAACCATAGGAAGATGTGATGTTCTCGCTACAACTATCGGACTTTTGTAGAATTAAATTTGCTTAGTGTGAAAATAGATTTGCGAAATCGGTGTGATCGATTAGTCGTACATTCCATAGTTTACACGTACTTGGTTTTACACAAAGAATTCGTGGAGTAAAGCTCATAAAATATAAAGTGCTTGGTCAGTTGAATTTATAGTTTTTCGTAACAACCGTTTTGTAAATTAAATTTGTATTCTGTTTGAACAGCTAGAGGTCATTTTATCCCAATTATATGAATCCAATTTTGGTTTATTCGAAACAAATGAATTTCAACAATGCATTGTCTTCTGTTTCCCTGATATTGACCCCACTGCCACCCAGCTTCAATCAATTTTGATAATGAAATTCGAAAAAAAAACAATTTTGGTTCGGTTTTGTATTGCGCATACTAACGAGATAATTGGGATATTAAGTGGAAGAAACAATGCCTGACGCTGCCTAAATGATATTGAACTTGAAATTCTCTTTTTTCTTTGGTTGAAATAAAAAGCTCACAGAATTTGATTGATGATTCCGAATGTTGAGTTCAATATTATGAATTCATTCATGCACACGCCGTCATAATTTTGTAAAATACATGACGAGATTATGGCTATATTATGTGTGTGTTCGTCTCGTAAACAAAGTCATAAAAACGTAAACACTTTAACTTACAGAAAGCCAATATTGCTGATCGTTTGCTTGAAAAAAAGAAGGAAAAAATCAGAAAATTATTTTAAAAAGTGAATTTACAACTGCGCGCTTTGTGTGTCGTATATTCAAATTCAACGGAACGACATTAAGTTTGTTGTAAGTAGAAAAAAATCACTTGCTGGAATGGTGTTTACAACGGACGAAGATCTTTAATGATTTTTTTCTTTACGAATCAGATGTTCAATTGGTGATCAGATATTTTTTAACAACAATACCGAATGAATATGATTCGAATTTCGCTGGTTGTCTTTATGTTCGTTGTGCACTATTGCCATGGAATATTTGAATTTAACGGAGGTGAGTTGACATTACATTCGTTAATACGTTAATTTGTAATGTAAACAAACATATCGGAAAATGAGCTCGACCAACGCATCATATACAGTTGCAATGAGCTTGATGGTCACATGGGAGGTCTCTTATTTGTATGGAAATTTCAAGTTTTTATCTATGAAAGTGAGAGTCGAATAATGATTGATATCTGAACGTGGTATCTGAAATATAGAGACATTAATGCATGGTGCGTTGGGTCGACAGATTTTTGATAAAAGCTCCGTTCTCCAATGAATGCACATAAAACCAGGGCTATGACGAGACTAATCGGACAATGTGAAATTTTCGGAAAATATTTACCGCGTTGGATTCACAACT